>RJWJ010010095.1:0-47971 GCA_004363605.1 Indri indri | reverse complement strand
AGTAATGACTTAACTCGTGATTTGATTTAATAATATTTATCTTATATTTATCCTCTATTTGTATGCACTTATCTATATTGTACTGTCAGGATCTCAAGGTCAAGGCCTCTGTGTATGTGTACATATATGTGTACATATTGTATGTATGCTAGCTTTGTTCCACTAATGATGCTTCAGATGGGACTTAGTTCTCGAGCCACTGGGTAAACTTGTTCAGATGCATTCTACAAATAAAAGCACTACAACTTTTTTTAGATGGATGAAATCCAAACATCTTCATTTAGAAAATTGTACCTACTGATGAGTATGAGTAAATGATTTCCAAAGCCCTATAGAGTACAATATTTTGCCCATCTAAAGATACCTGGGGGGTAGCACACATTATTGTCAGAATCAGTGGAGTGACTGTCAGATTGCTTTTTTGCCACATCATGTTGTGGATTAATTCCACTATAAATTTCCATGAGACGAATTTTTTGTGTGTCATTAAGTGCTTGCAAAACATGAATTCAATGTAAAATGATTACAAAGAGGGAAATGATACTAAAAATGTAGATTGACTAAAGTGCTAACATAAAACGAAATAAAACAAAAACTAAAAATAAAAAGACTTCCTCTTAGCAGTTGAAAGGTATGCTTAGCAATAAAATCTCCTAGTCATTACAAAATTATTAATATATGTAAAATGTGAGTGGAAATAATAATGGGAAAAACTAATTCAATCTCACAAACACTGATAACTGCCTATTATAGTGAAGGTGATGATGATGAAAATGACCCAAGCTGCCATATATTGAATACCAGGCACTGAGCACCATACTTTATATAAAGTATCTTACCTAATTTTCACAACAATCTTATGAAGTAGGTATTACTTTATAGTTGAGAAAAATCAAGCTTAGAGAAGGGAATTTGCCAAGTCTAGCTAAGCAGCTAATTAGTGATGGTACTGAGAATCAAACTCAGGTTTGATTCCAGTGCTTGAGCCATGCTTGCAAGACCAGTTTGGAGTAAAAATTTTTACGAGTAATGGTAGAAAAATTGTATGGAAGGGAAAAAAAAAAGGATCAGGCTGCAGCCACACTCCAAGAGCTGATCTCAGTGCTGTGGAGCAGGAAAGGAAATAGCAATCCTGACATAGTGTAGTAAGTGCAACAAAATATAGGTGCAAGTTGTAGATGTGGCTGGGAGGAAGAGAGGATAGACAGATAAAAAGGAAGGCTGGGTACAAAGACACAAAGCAGATTTATTTACTTCCCAATCTGATTCCATAGTCCCATTTGAAAAGAGAAGCCTTCAAAACAGAAATGGGAGGACAGTCACGTAGGAAGGATTTAAAGCAAAAAGGAGGTGGGGAGACAGTGAAAGAGGACTCAGCTGTTTTCTGTAAGAATCCTGAAACACTGATAATTTATGATGTAGAGCAATGAAAAGCTCGAAGTTGGGTTGCTCAGTCTAACATCTGTGAAGAGTTACGGGGAAAGGAATTAAAAGATGATCAAAATGGGGACAAACTGTTCAAATAAAAAGCTAATTCTGGATAACAATATTCTTGAAAGCATTGTCTAACCAGTCTCAGTACATGTGAAAAGGAAGAGCAGTGATTACTAGACAATTGCCTGGGTTTAGAGAAAATGTCCGTTTTTCAAATAATATTTGGTTCAGAGCCTCAACATATAAAAGATAAAAGTGGGAATGCACTGCACAGAGTTCTGCCTCCTGAGTCTCCTGCCCTGGTCCCTAATCCCAGACTCCATGGACCATAGTTGGAAAAACAGTGCTCTAGTCCTGAGAATTTCTTACTCTTGTCTCTGAGATATGAATCTAGTTCTGAGAATTTCTCATTCTTAGGCTCTGACTAAATTTCTTATGTTCTTCACATGGAAAAATCAAATGTTATTCGATTTATATGTATGGTTGGATACATCTATTTTTATTTAGTTGGTTGATAAAAATGTCTCTAAGACCAGTGATGCTCAGCCTTGTTTGTACCACCAATGAGGCCAGGAATGAGGCATGTGGCATCTCTACACCCATGAGTAGCAATGGCCCACCCAGGCAGGGTTTCTCAATGGAGGTCATGGTGGGGAGATGTAAGGGAAGCTTCCCCCTTTCCTCTGGAGGATCATTATTCTGAGAGCATATCCTGACTTGGCCCTGTCTTGTTAAATACGATTTTAAATCCATAACTTGAATGAGAACACAAAAGGCAAGCTTATCACATCTGCAGGTGAGAAAATCAAGCTTATTAAAATTAAATAAAACAAAACTTTATTGATCACTGTCCATAGGCCACGTCTAGCACTAAAAGGAGTTTTTGCAGAGATGTAACAAAATTTTATTTATATCCTAATGCAGAGTTGGCTTAAAAGGCCTGAGTTTTGTTTGTTTGCTGTTTTGGTTTGCTTGGTTTATGTTTTGTTTTATTTCTTGTTTGTTTGTTTTTTTACTTGTTATCAACTTAAGATGAACAAACAAATTGATCACAGTCCAAAAAACCACTGCAACCTTAATGTATACTCATGGAAAGAGCATCCACATCTTGGGAGAGGACAGTGTAACACAGCCTGTGTACTTCATAGATCCCATCTGGAGTACCATATCCAAATCAAGTACCATATTATGAGGTGGACATAATTAGCACTAGTTCTAGAGGAGAGAAACCAAGGCAACAAAGTACCTGAAAACCAAACCCCAGGAAGGTTAGTGGAAAGAACTAGGGATGTTTAATCCTACAGAACAGAAACACATAGAGCCCATAAGCTATCTTCAAATATTTGCATGTCTATCACCACTGCTTTCAAACCCTGAGAATGTGGAAAATAGGAAGGATTTATTCTGTGTGCCTATGGGGCAGAATTGGGGTCAAAAGGTGTGATCAGATGGTAGCAGGTTGTTCAGTGTAATGAAGAGCTTTCTAACAATTAAAGCTGCATAAATAGAACGAGCTACTTCAAAAAAGCAATGTGCTCTGGGTCACCAGAGATGTGCAATAAGAGGTTGGAAAGTATACAGCATGTATTGAATAAAAGAAATTCCCGGTTTTGCAGTATGGGTTGGACAGATGACCTATTCTCTAAGGTCTATGGAAAATTAAGGAAAACATTCATAACATTTTGATATCCAGTCAGATCTTATAGTATAGTTCTTCAGCTCATTAACTGAAAATTGCAGGTGGGAAACTGGAACCAATTTAATAATGCCCTTGCAGAACCAAGAATGTTCAGTTATCTTGTTAGCCCATAAGAATTTCAACAATCTGAAATCACAATCATTCTTTGGCATACATGTCACCACAAAAATCATCAGAGATGATAATATCAACATGTAAGACATATATAATTTCCTTAAATTCCTTTATCTTCCCTTCCAGTTTAGACCAACCTTGCCTCTTTCAGTGGCAGCTAATTAGCCAGATAAATCCAGCAGCATGCTGGTAAATATTCAACAACTGGCACTCTTAAAAAAAATTCTGATTTGTTGTGTTTGTCAAGCCCCTTGGTTTAAATATTTCCCTTGTAGCTGATTTCAAGCTACCATTGGGAAGAGATGTACATAATTCACTTTCGTGAGTAACTTTAACAAGCTGGTTCCAGCCACCACTGCGCGTACCCCACATTTTAATCTGGAGAATCAGTGCACTGGAATTCCCTGAATTAACAGATCAGTGCTTGTTGCACAGAAGGTAAAGATTTGATTACGTATGCTTAGTTGTCCCGTTTAAACTAAAATACCAGAAACATTTTGAAAGAACGTACTCTTAAATGAAATGTAATACAGTTGCCCAGGGTTGCAGCCCACCGTTTTGGTCTCTGTCACTTTGCTTGGGTATATTTACTTGTATGGTACTTGTCAAAATAGGCTGTGCATACGTCAGGGCAGGTATTTGGCACACTGAAGTTTTCCGTTTGATGTTGAAGCGGGCCTCCATTTAGGGATGCATTCCAGAAGCTGTGACACTAAGTATACTCTGGAGTAATCTTTACAGAGTCTAACAAAGAAATTCTGTAGGGATAAGTGGAGTTCAAAAATATCATGACAGCAGGCTGTAACACATCTAATAAAGAACTACAGTATGGGAAAATAGTTAAAAAACACATCCCAAAATGTTGATTGATATAGTTCAACCATATCTCACAAACCCCTAATCCCTTGTATCTCCCAGAGCACTTAAGACCTTTATCTAGAGAATTAATCATAAGACTTTTGAGTAGATACGAAAAGCAGGGCTGGAGGTGAAGTGGAGAATTATAATACTGCATGGGTAGGTCTCTAAATGAATAAAGCACCATCATAAATCTGAGGTTTGGGATGAAGAAATTTTCCATAGAGATTTTTAAAAGGTTAATCATTAAAGGAAGAGTTACCATCTGGCAACTCTTATCCCACCACACCCCAATGAGGAAAGAAGAACAAACAACCAAGCATTAACCAAGGAACACTATGATGGAGAAATTGAGAAAAGTGTAGAATTCTGGAAAGCTATTAGAAATGGTAACAAGTGTGGAGATATACCCTTGGTCTCAGAAATGAGAAGAACAACTTGGGTTGAAAAAACATTGAGAAAGAGAGGGAAGCCAAACCTGTGAAATCTAAATTAAATTTCCTAGAACAAGGTAGTAGAATCCAGTATGATAGAACCCAGATGCAATTAGAATGCCGAGGCTCTTTTAAAACATACAAATGGCTGCCTAATGCATTTTACAGATACATGTGAAATGGGAATAAAGGCTAATGCAATTGTTCAACAATGTGGTGCAGATGATGAAATCTAAGCACTTAATTTGGAAAAGAGTATAGTATTAAGATGACTGCATTGATTACTGTGAAGAGTATGACATGTTTCAATGGGCTTGACTGAGAAAAATAACTGTGCTCTGTAATTTAGAAATCTAAAGCTAGTTATTTCTTCTAGGAACATGCATTTTATTTAATCAGCTTTCTCTATTAGTTGTTTATAGACAATGTTTGAAATAACAACATCACCAACAGAAAAGACACATTTCAACCTCCCTAATAGAATTAGATTTGTTCTACAAATGTAATAGTATATATTATTTCTCAATATAGCTAATTTAAAACTTAATTGAAAGATGAATTACTAAATTAGGGGCAATTTTATAATAAAAACCTAAATTTCTAGTTTTTATTTTGTTTTCAAAATAGTATAAGGCAACATCTAGTAGCATATATGTAAGTGTTTCTTTACTCATATTTCCCTGTTAAAGCTCCACTGGGAGAGGTGCTATTGCATAAATGGGTTCTCTGTTTGGAACTCAGCAAAGACACTCCAGAAACACAGAGAGGCACTATGGAAACAGAAACTTCTCCTTACTGTTCTGGGGCTGTTGGTTGTCAAATAAGTAGAAGGAAAACTATCCAGTTCCAAGTTCAATGAGTTTTCCTGGTCTCCATAATGAAGGCTTTGGAAGACATCTTGTCAGATGCTGTCTCCTCTCACTCCTTCCTCAACAGGCAGTTCACTGTCACTCAGAGGACCAGCTCAGGCAAAATCACAGTGAGTAAGCTTGTCTTTAACAATCCTTGCTCTCCTCTTTGGATCATTCTTCTGTACCAGTGACCCTTCTGCCACCCCACTCAAAATAATGGAATCAACTTAGCCACATTTACAAAGACTCCTTGGCTTATGATGATTTGACTTGATTTTTTTTTTTTTTATGATGGTGCAAAAGCAACATACACTCAGTAAAATCGATGGTTTGAATTTTGATCTTTTCCTGGGCTAGCAATACTGTCTTGCAATGCAGGGTAGTGGCACAGCTCTGTCAGACACCCAATCATGAGGGTAAATAACCAATACTCTATAGTGGACTGTGTTGCCAGATGATTTTTGCCCCACTGTAAGACAGTATAAATGTTCTGAGCATATTTTAGGTACTACGCCAAGCTATGATGTTTGGTAAATTAGGTGTATTAAATGCATTTTTGAATTAGGACATTTTCAATTTATGATGGATTTATTGGAATGGAACCTCATCATAAGTCAAAGAGTGTCTGTATTTTGTTACTCAGCACAGAGATATTTATATTTCAAAATAAATATCATAAGTGTAATTTCAAGTATCAGAGTGAAATTTTTGGATAGCTAATGTTTTTCGATAGCTAAATCTTAGACAAGTATAGCCAATGATATTTTAAAAATCAGAAAAGTTAATATTTTAGAGGAATTACAATTGAAATATGTAAGATTTTCTGCATTAGTTCCCCTCAGATGTTTTAGAATACTGGTCTCCATTGCTGTGATCTTTTAACTTCATGTGACATGTGTTTCTTAACACTTTTAAGTACAATGAGGTGAAGATTAGGTCACCCAGAATCCCATTATTTCCCAATATCATTTAGCTTGGAATTCATTTGGAGGTGGCAATGATAACCTAAGCTTTTTGTTTACATCTTCACCAAAGGGGAAAACTGCATGTTTTCACTTAGTAATAACAAATTAAGACATGACATCCGATCAGATGATAGCCTCTCCATCATCCAACACTAAACATAATTTAAAAAACAAATCAATAATACAATGTTCTTTCTGCTTCTACTTTTCTTATTCAGCTTGTTTAAAAAAATATGGAAGTAGCTGGGTACAGATTATACTATTAATATACAGTACATAAGAAAAGGTTACTGTAGGTTTATGGCTTCCCCTAACATTCATCACACATACAGTATGTCTCAAAGTTCACCACAATAAATCTTTTGGTTCTCAGATAGTATTACAATCTCCCAGCTGTTAAAAACCATTTCACACAGTACCAAACCTCAGAAAAGGATGACTCCCCATGGGTACAAAGATTGTCTTTCTCAATACCTATAGGGGATAATCAATTAATTTAAGAATCAGAAGTAACAAGATAATACCATCAGTTTTCTACTTGAGTGAGCCGGTTATTTAACAACTTTGTGCTTCTTTTTTCTCAGTTGTAAACATGTTCTAATAATTTACCCGTCCCATTGGGTCTTTGTGAGGATTAAATTAAGTAATGTTTATAAAATGCTTGGCAAATAAAAATCACTTAATGATTGGCAGCCATTACTATCGTTCTACCAATATTTGAATCTGGAGAATGATTTCACTCCTTGGGTACACACGGGGTAGTGTTGGTTTAAAGTGGGTTACAAAGGCAGAGGGTGGATTTCAGAAACAAATCTGAGAATTATTACTAAATTAAGCTACATGCAAAACAATCATGAAAAACAACAACAGTGGAATACTACTGAAAAACTTTCAATGAAACCTGGGACTTTCAATGAAACCTGCCAAAAATACTGCTAAAGGAAATGGGAGACATGCTCTGGGCTAGGTTATGTCTAGCTTAATTTAAGTGACTGCCTTGTTGTGCAGTTGGGAACAAGGCACATACATAAATTGCAAAATACATAAAACAAGGTGTTTTCAAATACGCATCACACCTCTGCCGACTGACTTTAAACTGGAAACTGAAGGTAAAAGTAACACAGGCGTGCTTGTGGTGCTTCAGGTAGTTAATGAATGACTTTTATGTTAAATACCCTGGATTACCTAAGAAAGATTTTTCTTTATCATTAGATTATGATGGTAGAATATTTCTTATGTATTGATAGGATGGTGGACCAATAAAATATAAAGAGTGTCTTTAGTCAAAGAAAGACATTCTGTATTGTACTTCCCTCCACTTAATCTCTGAAGTGGGATAACAACAGGTTTTTCCACCTGGATACCTTCCTGACATCTCTCGATAACTCAAAAGCCCCTCAAACTCTGTATGTCCAAAAATGATCTCATCATCCACATCCCACCCCAACCTGCTCCTCTTCCTGTGTTCCTTGTTATATCCTTGTCATAGCAAACAATGCTATCACCTCTAACTCCTCAGTTTTGCAATCCAGAAACTTAGGTGTCATTCCTGACAATCTCCCTTTCTTCCTCCTAAATCCATCCCGTCATCAAGCGCTGTGGATTTTACTTCCTAAATTTCTCCTAGCCATCTCTTTTTATCTCCCCTACCGTCTGTCTAATGTAACCTGACACCACCTCCCTCCTGGACTATTGCCATGGCCTCCTAACTAGTCTCCTTCCATGTGTCCCCTCCCCTCCCAATGCGGCTTATACTACCCCCAAACTAACCTCACACCACTGCATGATCTGGATCATATTTTCCTGCTACTCTGACTCTGAGCTTAAAACTCTTGATGACTTTTGAAGGCTTTAGGATGAAGAGGAAAAAACACCTTAACGTGGTGTACAAAGTCCCACCCCCGCCTCCTGTATGTTACTTTACTCTTCTTGCCTCTGCCACAGCCACACAAACCTCTGTGCTCCCTCTTGGCACAAGGCAGCTCCGGCTTTTCCTGATGCCAGAAACACTTTCGCCAATCCTCTTTGCCTAGTGACCCCTTCGGATTTTCATTGCACTCCCATGAGGAAGCTTTCCTTGACCTCCTGGACCACATCAGTTCCCTGCTACACACTTCCATAACACCTTGCGACACTCCTTCGCAGCACTTAATGAAGTTGTGACTTTATTTTGTTTGACACCCTAATTAATATGTACTTTTCTTTCCTATTAATCTATAAGTCCTACAGAGAGGGGACCACATCCATTTTTGGTCACCCATGAGCCCCAGCCCGTGCACAGAGTATATGATCTAGCAGTACTCAATAGTAAATATTTGTGGAACGAATGAATAAGTAATGTCAGGGGAGTCTCACGTTGTTGTCAGTGAAGAGACTCTATTGCTTTGCTTTTTTAAAAAAAGCTATGTAAAATGCCATGCAAAATGCCCAGTTTGGTTTGTGAATACAAATACGAAAATGGTTAATGCAATCAAATTGTGGTAAGGATATGGGGTTTTGCCAAAGTGAGTTTTTACATTTTTTACCTTTAGTTTTAAGGAGTTCAGTTTTTCCTCCCTGAGGTGTTCTCTCAACATCTCCCGGTGGAGCCTCTCCTGCTCCCTCGCGAACTCGCCCAGAGTGTACTGGCGCACGCTGTTATGGCGGCTGGACATGCCCAGGGTGCTGCCCCCTTGACTGGGCACGCTCGTGAAGCCTTGCCTCCTGGTGAAGTAGTACACGGTGACACAACTAAAATGCACATTCTTTGTCCTCAGCCGCTTCTCCCTCTTGAGAATGGAGGAAGCTGAAAGAGAAGGAAACAATTCTGTGAACACCCAGGGCAGCAGTGTTCAGGTGAGACCAAGAAAATGCCACGTGATGATCTTGAATCTATCCATAGTCAACCCTTTTTGGCCAGGGACTCTAAAAATGTTGTAGCCCATAGTTGGCACAAAGTTCTTTTTACTTTATTTCTTAAATTTTCTTCCAGCTGTGGCAGAGAAGACTTTTACGTACTTCTATAACGGCAGTCTAGGCAAACTTTCAGGGAAGTTGGCAATAGCCTGTGAATCAGCGGCAGAATTTACAATAGCCCCCCCTTATTTTGGGGGGATACTTTCCAAGATCCCCAGTAAATACCTGAAACCATAGAATTACTAAACTCTATATACACCATGTTTTTCCCCCCGCAGGCATTCCTATGATAAAATAATTTATAAATTAGGCACAGTATGAGAATAACAACATTAATAATAAAAATAGAATAATTTTAATAATATATGAGCATCAGTGCTTCTGTGCTTTGGGGCCATTATTAAGTAAAATAAGAGTTCCTTGAACACAAGCACTGTGATACTGCAACAATGGATCTGATACCCAAGACAGCTACTAAGTCGCTCATGGGTAAGTAGCATAGACAGCACTGATATGCTGGACAAAGGGATGATTCAAGTCCCAAAGGGGATAGAGTAGGACAGCACCAGATTTTGCCATGCTACTCAAAATGGCACACAATTTAAATCTTATGAATTGTTTATTTCTAGAATTTTCCATTTAATAATTTCAGATTGTGGCTGACCACAGGTAACTGAAACTGCAGGAATCAAAACCACAGATATGGGGGGACTACTGTCATTTTTCATTTCCTCCTAATCCTTTGACTTTTGGTTTTATGATTTTCACACAAGTTGTATTATACTATAATCAGAAAAGACACGTAACCCACACCGTCATACCTTGGATCTAATTTCTATATGGAGGGTGCTTGGCATAAAAAGAATGTCTCTGTATATATTTTAGAAAAGTCCAAAAAGCAATAAAAATACACATGAAAAAGGCTCACTGGCATTACTTAGATATTTTAACAATCTAAATCTAACAAAGTTTTCACTTGAAAAAAATCAGTTTCCTCATTAGATAGCATTACAGACAATGGGATTTTAATCCAAGTATACAATGAGACAATTGAAAATGCCACGAGATATATCAGAACCTTTTTTCTTTTTATTATTGTTATTTTTTTAAAATAACAAATATAAATTGCATAAATTTACAGTGGACAACATGATGTTTCGATATATGTATATATTGTGAAATTGCTAAATCAAGCTAATTAATATTGCTATTACCTCACATACTTATTTTTTTGTGATGATCAGAACCTTTATTATTAGTTACAGAGACATTAAGATGGACAGAGCATCAAAGATAGTTGAGATAAACACTGTAGTTGAGAAAAAGAGGGCCAACCGCATACTACAAACATGACCTTTTGGAAGTGGAAGACATGGTAGAATCATCTTGCCTAGCCCTTTTATTTTGTAGTGAAGTAACCCAGGCTTGGAGAATTTGAGTGACTTTCTTTGATGTAGATAGTGGCACAGTTAAATTTAAACCTAAAAGCTCCCAATCTGGTGCCATATTATATGATACTTCCCCCTCAAGGAAGGAAATACACATAGTTGAAGAGAAAGAAATAGAATTATGCCATTATGGGTTGAATTGTATCTCTTTCCCCCCAAAATATGCTAAAGTCCTAGCCCTCGATACCTCAGAATGTAATCTCATTAGGAAACAGGATCTTTATAAAGATAAGCAAGTTAAAATGAGGTCATTAGGGTGGGCCTAATCCAAGATGACTGGATTAAAGGTATATAAAAGGGTAAAATTTGGACACAGATACACATAGAGGGAATGTATGAAGAGACACAAGGAGAGCACTGTGTGAAGACAGACACAGAGATAGGGATTATGATGCCACAAGCCAAGGAACGTCTGGGGCTAACACAAGCTGGAATCTACAAGAAAAAACCCTTTCCTAGAGGTTTCAAAGCGAGCATGCCAATGCCTGGATTTTGTCTTCTAGCCTCCAGAAATATAAGAAGAGAAATTTCTGCTGTTCTAAACCACTCAGTTTTTGTTTTTGTTTTTGTTTTACAGCAGCCCTAAGAAACTAATATACATGCTCGAGTAGAGAAAACAGAAAAAAACCAATGAACTGAGAAAGTTAACATTTACAGAGTGCTTTCCATGTGCTATACTAGGCAAAGAATTTAACACGAATTACCTCATTTTACCCTTTGAACTCCTTGAGTTGACATAACCCTTGTCCTCATTTTTAGGAAACCAAATTACAAAACGAGAAATAACATGGCCAAGGTCATAGAGCTAGTGGGGTGAAACTGGGATTTGTTATTCAAAGCCCTAGCTTCTCAACACCATGTCACAGCAGAAAGCTGAGACCACACCAAGAGAGGGGAGTAAGGCTGAGAATTGCTATCCTCCTACCTCTGGTAGATGTCAGCTACCATTGCCTTCAAAGATGACTTTGATTTGGAGGACTGTGTAAGCAATGAAAGAAAAGCAACTACAATATCAAACTGGATTTATGTAAGAATCTTTTCCCAAGGAGGTTCAAGTTCCTTTGCCTCATTTTTGCCTCCATAAAACATTCGAGCCAAATATAGAGAGTCTGCTATGATGAATATCGTTTCATGGATCTATTTATTCAATAAATATAAATTGAGAGCCTGTTATGTGCCAGGCACTTTCTAGAAAATTGAGATACATCAGTTTAAAAAACAAATAGTGATCCCTTCCCGTATGGAGTTTCCATTCCAGTTACAAGAAACTCAGAATTAAGACACTCAGAAGATTAGAGAGTAAGAGAATTATGACATTAGGGCAAAAATTCAGCTTTCCCAACTTTCCCTCTTCTCTACTGTTTTACTTCTCCAGAAGAGATTGCCAGAAAGCAAATGCTTTCAAAGTGTACATAAGTTCTCCATTTATTTATGTATACATTCATTGCAACCCACTGGTACTCCTGGCAGTAAAGACAATTTTCAACTTTGATTTAAAAGTTTTGATCTGCTTCATAACTGTGTGTTTAAATCATCTCAAAACAGAGAAGGATTTGTCAAAATGTAAAAGATCACCATAGAAAGCAAAATTCAACAATCTGCCCAGTAATCTGCTACCAAATCTGACAACCTCATCCATCACCAGTTTACTGCAGGCCAGAGCCTCCGATTTTAAGGTGATAACCTTCAATCTTTTTCACCCTTGATATTATAAGAATGACGCCCTTAAGACATTATCTTTCAAGGCCATAATTTGCCAATAAGGAAAAAGGTTTTAATGTATAATGTATTCATTTAAAACAATTATGATAAACACTTCCGATAGTTTTATTACTTGTTTTTAGACACTTTGTGGCACTCTAGACAAGAAAAAAGGTTTTAATGTACTCATTTTAAACAATTATTATAAATACCTCTGGTAACTTTATTACTTATGCTTTAGACAATTTGTGGCCCTCCAGATGAATTCTTCACCCTTATGGATGAATCTATTGCACAACCCTTTCCCCCAAAGCCAAATTACCTTTTCTTTAAATGCCAGAGTTTAGAGATGATTTTCTACAGCTTTGGAGAATGACACTAGTGGCAAAGAACAGGAGCCCTTTGGCAGGACTCTTGGGAGCTCTAACATTGTCAACAGGTGTTAGGAACGGTGGTCCTCCGACCTATTAGGTTTTATGATCGAAATATGTGCTTATGCTTATTTTGCAAGTTATAAGTAGCATTGTAACAAAAATGATTCAAAAGCCTGTGAAAAATATTTAAAGGGAAGGTTTTGGAATACTGTAAGATCAGTTTTATGGGGGATATTTTAAGTGTGCCTTTCTTGAACTAAGGAGTCATCCAAGCCTCTCTTCTGATGATTGAATCATGGAACTAGAATGGGACTTTATGTGCTATCTCCTACCTCCAGGCCCAAATTTGACTAACATCACAAAATAAAGTTATAAAAAAAGAGTCTGTGTTCTTTGAGCCTGGAAAAAGCAGACTAAATTCACTCAGCACATCTGCCTTAGGGAATCTGAAACCTTCCTGTTATACCAACCTGGTAATTTGTGGCCTTTGCAATAGGATTCAACTCCACTTTGTGTCTCTACAGAGTTCAGTGTTGTCTTTACTACTGCAAGGTCAAGAGCAAGAGAAAGAAGGAGGAGAATGTGGCTTTCATGACTGCTTTGAAAAATAATTAGTCTGTTTTCATACTTAATAGCAATTTTTTGTGACTTTCAGATCTTTTTCTTTGATCTCAACCACAGTATCACTCTGAAGCAAAAGTGTCTAAATTTGATAGTACTATATGTACTCCCCAGAAAACAGCTCTCAGGAACACCATTATGGTTAGCATATCCGGCCACACAGGTATTACTGTAAAATGATCACATATTATAGAGATAATATTGATCTTTGTAAATTAAAAGAATAAACAACACAGAGTGAGTGACATTCACTATCTGCAGAAGCTATCCACCCTAAAAAATGCTTTAAAAATGGATGGAGAAGAGAATTGGAAAATTGACCAATTCATAATGCCACAGTAAGAACACAGGTAAATAAAATAAAATAATCTGCACTGCAAACGATTTAAAGAAAGAGCACATGAACAGAGTGGATTAAAAATAGAAACCAAAAACTAAAAATTGCACAGTATATTTCCAGTAGTATCATTTAAGGGAACAAGTGCTCTGATGAGATAAATATTCTGATCATATACAGAGGAGGAATATATTAAGGTATCCAAGTTGAATAACGCTAAGTTCTAGGAAAATTCAACTGACTTGCTCCATTTCCACACTCATAAACCAACCTGTCTATGTAAGTTGGAATACATCTTCAAGTCTAAAAGATTATCTGCCTGACTTGTCAATTTTGTTTCTTGTTGAAAATAATCGAATTTGCTTTCTGATTTATGCTTCAGCCATTTGTGAATGCTGTTAATGTGTCATTCCACCTGAGCTTGGCTATCTCTGCATGCACAGAGACAATCACATATCTGGGCCTGTAAAATTAAAGGCCAGGTTCTGGACCACTGAGTCTACCTTACGGCAGCCACTCTGTGGCAGTGAGCTCGTTATCCTCTTTAGGTATACTTGTTCTTTTTTTGTGTCAAAAACTATCAGCAAAGCCCTGCTATAGATGGAAAAGCAGAAAGCAGTAGACAGTTATGTATTTTGGCACTAAATTTGGCAGATGGTCCAGTTTCATGTTAAACAAGAGGAGAATTGTGGAAAATATTAATTCTACCATTTTGGTCTAAAGTCAATAATACATTCCTATCTCCTATGCACTATGCTCAAAAGAAAAAATATGCCAGATGATTTGTGGGTCTATATTTTGAGTGTATTATTTTTTATTTATTTTGAAGAAATTTGGTAGAAGCAAAGTGAGATTGCTGAAATTAACCTGTTTTTCTTGGGAAACCCTGGGCAGTAAAAATTTGTGTTTTAAAATCATACTGACCAAATTAATCAGAGGTTCTAAAAGTGTGCATGCTGTTTATTACCTTTTGAAGCACAAGTCAAGATTAAATCAGTTATCAAGCCAGAAACCTTAGCTTACAAACAGAAGATCCGTTTTCATCAGAAACTCTTTTGTGTAGAAATTAGCATAACAGATTGTATATTAAATCAATTTCCAATGGTTAAAGTTATTAAGATTAACTTAACCTTTACAAATGACTTCTACAAATTTTCTGTGATCATATGCTTTCATCCTCTCCAACTTGACATGATTGTCAAGGTCGGCCTTTCTTGATCAGGGTGTCACATACTCTTCACCATAAGGAATGAAAATGGTCTAGCAACCAAGAAATACAGGAGTAATTCTTTTGGAAGTGGAGTCTAGTTTGGTATCAAAAGCAATCTTTCCTTGTTTTAATTGTCCCCTTTTATTTTTTTTGAGTCACATTCTCACATTTCCTGAATATGCTTGCCCCAGACATGTCTTTCAATTTATTTTGCTCAAGTAAGGTATGTAGAACTGTAGTACATCATTTAAGCGGAAGAAACACCAAAAGATTGATAGTAAGGTAGTATCTTGGGACATGGGTAAACGAGAGACAAAATGAAAATAAAGTCTAATTGGGACTATTTTCTTTCCCACTATAAACAAAATCCAAATTACATTTATAATGTAAATTGATCTATGTTAATGTTATTTTATATTCAGTTATGAAGAGTAAAAAACACATAATAACAATCGCAAACAAAATAAAAAGAGCCCATCCCAAATATTGAGCATGAAATGCCCAGTTAGGGTTAGGGTTAGGGTTTATTACCTACCCAATGTTTGGGAATTGAATTGCTTTGCCTTTCCAAAAAAAATAATCAGAACTGAGACATTGGCAGTAAATGTAAAAAAGTGTCAGAATCTACCAAATGGACAGCAAGTCAGGGGCCTTTTCCTTCTTTCTTTCTTCTTCTTCTTCTTCTTTTTTTTTTTTTTTTTAACTATTACCCTTATTACTAGGAAAGTAGCATTCAAAAACAAAAATCAAGGAAAAGTAACACCTACGTAAGTGATGTTTGTGGCTTTAAGTTCAAGTCTATTTCTTACAGATATATTTGGCTCTCTATATTATAAAGCATAGCTTGAAATGCCTTTAAAATTGTAGTACATCTCTCTCCTGAGCTCCTAAATGCCACTTTTCCTTGTTTCAAACCAACCAAGCCTCCAACTTACGTACTAAAGCAGCAAGTAACCTAGACCATGTACAACAAATATGATAAACACACAGAAGGACCTGATTTCAGTCCTTCGGTAGGGGAGGACTAGGTTTATAATCCATAGACAGGATTAGGTAGTGAACCCTTTAGCCATAAATATTTTCCATTTTAACATTAAGTTGAAAATAGTCGCAATAGATTACACTCAAAACTAATAGTCTTTTGCACATTGCAGCTTCTGAGTAAAGTGATCAAAATGAGACTCTTGTTTAAATTGCTGGTTTACAAAGGAAAAAAAAACTCTCTCATACAAGACTGTGAAATACTAAGTATTCTATCAAGATATGTACAAATACTGCATACGCACTTAAACAACAGTAACAAAATAGCAAGAACAGAAATAACATAAAAAGATGACCCTTGAGGCTGGATGAGCTTTGTTTGGGATCATGAACATGCATGTCACGTTGTCATCTATTCAGTCTTTCGGCTACATCCACACAGGCAAGGGAGAGATCTGCATGGAGGAAACCAGCTCTCTTCCAGGTCTCTCCTGACAGCCACAGCCCAAGCTGTTCGACACTCTGCAAGCTGAATTTGACTTTATTAGGAGTGGCTCAATAGATGAATCATTTATTCGAAATTGTCAGCTCGGAAACAACATAAGGTTTATTGCCAAGATTTTGATGAAAATTCTGAAAGCTGCACATATAAAAATTAAATGTAAACTTCGACCTTGCAGCCTTGATGCATAAATAACTAAAATGCTTAACTCACAAAAGGTGATCCCTTTGCTGCACTAGCTCTTTCTCATCCACACATTTCTATTTATTAAAGATGCCATCTCTGCTTTCTCCCTAATTCTTCAGTAATCTACAAAAAATAAAAATACAAAAGAGAGAGAGAGAGGAAGCCATTTTGTTTTTATACTTATTAGGAAAAAAACCGTAAATACTATACTTTAGCCAGGTACAGTGGCATGCACCTGTAGTCCCAGCCGCTTGGGAAGCTGAAGTGGGAAGAGCACTTGAACCCAGGAGCTCAAGGCTGCAGTGAAATTTGATCACGCCTGTGAACGGCCACTGCACTCCAGCCAGTGCAACCTAGAGAGATTTTATCACACACACACACACACACACACACACACACACACACACACACACACACAATACATTTTAAAGTTATAAACTTTCAATTGACAGCAAAATTTTTAAAAAAGAAATTATGTTTCCTTTTATATCTAACCTTTATATGTAATCGACTTAGCACTGACCCTCCCCCTTACGTAGAATTAATGTCCTAGTAAAAATGTGCTGTAACTGCAGAATGCCCTACCCATCAACATTAAATGCAATTAATATTGGGGATGGTGAATTGCTAAACTGAAAGACATATAGGTTAAACTGTAGATTAAAACTGTACCACTAACCGAGTGATCTATTGGTTTTCATCTAATTTATATACATGATTTTCCTTCTACATCAATTTATCCATCAAATTTAAAGTACTAGGCATCATGAATTTTGGCATTCTAATTCTGTGTTTGACAGACAGTCTTCTTTCTGGTTTTGTCCTTATACGATGTATCATTTAAATAATGTTTATACATTAAAATCCTAAAGCAGAATATTTGAAGCACAATGTTATATTGAAGTGTTTTGCTAAATCCAGCCACTGCATTCTGCTCAGGTTTTCCCAAAGCACACCAAAAGGTGGGATTGTTTTTTCCCCCTGTTCCATATACAGATTGGGTTGTGTTCTAATAAACCTATCATAAGTTGAAAATATTGTAAGCCAAAATGCATTTAATATACCTAAACCTACCGAACATCACAGTTAAGCCTAGCCTACTTTAAACATACTCAAAACATTTACATTAACCTACAATGGGCAAAATCATCTAACATAATGCCCAGTGTTGAATATCTTATGTAACTTATTAAATACTCTACCGAAAGTGAAAAACAGAATGGTTGCATGAGTCCTCAAAGAATGATTGCTACTGAATATGTATTGTTTTCCCACCATTGTAAGGTCAAAAAATAAAAAGTTGAACCATTGTAAGTCAAGGACTGTCTGTACTCGGCCACCTGATATTGTTACTGTTGAGAACCATTTGACAGAATTTTGATCAATGTGACCAGCTCTTCTGTCTTTCTACACTATCTATGTATTTTTAGATACATTAAAATTTTTCAGAGAATCTTTAAGAATTCCACAAAGCCTGTTAACATATGGAACTTATGTTATTGAGGTATTTATTTTCCCATTTTTAAAAGATGCTCTTTCATGGTATGCATGTCATATTGCTAATGAATTAGAGAAACTATTTTACTGTCCTGATGTCTGGAAAATAGTAAATAGTCAAATGATGTAATCAACCAAAAATCTGAATTCTAATACTTGCTAAGATCCATTATACAAATTATATTAATGAGCATATGTATTTCTCAGTTTCTCCATTAATATTTTCAGAATTATGTTGATCTACCTCACAGGAATATTATAAGAAATAATCACGTTTGTAAAAAACCCATGAATCCCTGATGGAAGGCATTACGTATGCAGAATACTATCTTGGTGATGCTGTTGAACCAAATAAAAAGCATGTTCGTTTATTATCAGTGAGACAATAAGTACCACCACTTCCCAGCTTGTTTCCTTAATCTCTCATATGTGCAATTAAACAGTAAAACTTCACGCTTAAGAAACAAATTTCACTCCTGCTAAAGTAACAGTTATTTTTTAAATATATAAACCCATACTCTAGTTTTATTAAAACCTCAACATGAATAACATCTTAAGACCACATCGTTTCTTATTGGGAAAAGGTAGTTGTTACTAAACATAAATAATAGCAGTTCTGGCTGCAGTCCAAGGTGCAAGCACTTTCCTCTGCTGTCTCAGCGATTCTCCTGATGTCAAAGACACATTAAAATAAATGGGAACCATATGGCTCCTCAGCAGAATACCCGTGCTCTTACAACCAAGAGGGCAATGCAATTCATTACCACCACCGGAGAAATATTTTGAGGACCTGGAATATCTCAATGCAAAATAAAGCCGCATAAGGCACAATGACAGAAGGAGACGTTTGCTATTGTTCAGCTCTACTAACCTGTTTTGCTGCTTTTTACATTTTCTCAATACCTCCGTGGGCCTCTCCTGTCAGAAGGATTAAATAGCGTTTTCCACCTGCTCAATGACTTCCCAAGCAGTATTTCATCTGGTCCAACAATACAGCCCTGTCAAGCCTAATATATCATGATAATCCAGGTCAGAACATCACTTAAAAACAACAACAAAAAACCAAAACAAAGCCTCAACAGCAACAAGAGCAACAAAGATCTTCTAAGATCTCTTGGAAGTTACTCTGGAGAGCAAGACTGGGCCAAGGACAATGCACTTGAATTTTGATCTTTGCCAGGAAGAATGAAATCTCAAAACATGCGTTTTCTTCTTTTGTTTTTTAATTATCATTAAACTTAAAAAATTCTTTGCTATATTTATCCTAAATAACAATCTAAATAATTTAAAAACATAAAAGGAGAAAATAATTAATCAATGGTGTTTCACTGGCCCCATATGTCAGAAGTCTTGAATTTAAAAAAACAATCCAGGGCTGCAGAATTGGTATTAAAGCAAAGGTTTTAAGGGCAGCTGGGAGAGGTGCAGTTGGGATTATTAGAGTACCTTTTGTTTTCTGGCTGTCAGTGATTGATTTTGGAGAGTTTTAAACATTAAAAAAAAGAAAACCTTTTAACTATGATCTTTATATAAAATATCATATTTGTGATTGAGCATATGCTTCAAGTTTTCATAATCCCCTCAATATCTGCTATGGTCTGAATGTTTGTGTTTTTCCAAGATTCATATGTTGAAATACTAACACTCAAGGTGATAGTATTAGGAGGTGGGACCTTTGGGAGATTATTAGGTTATGGGGGTGGTACCTCATGAATGAGATTAGTGCCTTTATAAAAGAGACGCCAGAGAAACCCTCACACCTCCAACCACATGAGGGCACAGGAAGAAGATGCCGTCTATGAGGAAGTGGACCCTCACAAGACACTGAATCTACCAGTGCCTTGATCTTGGACTTTCCAGCCTTCAGAACTGTAAGAAATAAATTTCTGTTGTTTATAAGCCACCCGGTTTATGGTATTTTGTGATAGCAGCCTCAATGCAGTAAGTCAGTTTCTAGCAATTTTCAAAACTGTGAATAAAGGAATTGCTTGAGCACAATGTGTGGCATAAAATAATCACTCAATGTCTACTAGGAAAATAAAATTCAGACTCAGCTCAAATGTCACTTCCAGGAAGACATCCACAGAACCCCTAGGATGAGATACGTGCTCTTCCTATATATTTCTAAAGCATCCCTGCCTTGGTTCTGATAATAAAAATATGAATGTGTGTGTGTGTCTCTCTCTTCCACTACTCAATCAGGACTTGGGGTTCAAATGACTACATCTTATTACTGTGGATACAGCACACATAACACTAGCACTCACTTGGTAAGTGCTTGTTTATCTAAGCTAAATGAATAAATAATTGAACAACGGGCTAGATAAGTAAACATTTACCTCTCCTAAATATATTTTTCTTCATTTTAAATGATAAGGTGACATTCCACAGTTTTCCCATGAAGTCTCATGGTCAACATGTCTTTCTTGCTTATGAATTTTTAGTCACTTTACCTATTTTCCTGGTATACTTTTCAAAGACAAAAATTATGTATTGAAGAAAGGACACATCACTCTTGTGGCTTGAGGGCACACATAACTTTTGCATTAGAAGCCATTTGAAATATGTAATATTTTACATATCAGAAGATCTAACATAACAAACCAACCCTGGCATCATAATAAACCTCTGAACAATCCATCAATAATGAGCTTGCAAACCCATCTCTAAAAAGCAAGTAGCTGGTAGGGAGAAGAGTTACCTGAATATTATAAATGATTTTGAAAGAGAAATCCTGCTGATAATGTATCACTAATTGGTATTGACCTCTAGCAAAAACATGACTGAAGTTCCTGCCGTTAGCAATCCATTAGTGATGGATTTACAAAACGATTTTGCCTCTTAGTACTTAAATTGTTATCTGTGTCTTAGAGCAGTGACTGTCCTGTAAAAAAAAAAAACAACAACAACAAAAACACATTGCTTAAGATTTATTAAATTCCTATGAAATTTTGTAGTATATAGGCATGTCCTAAGATAGACAACTTTTCTTTTTTTTAGTGATAATGGTGATGTGATATAAATAAAAGGACTAATTGATGAAATTCTGAGACAAAGAACAGAAATAAGCAAGGACGAGTTACAATTTTTGTTGAAATATGCGAGCATGACAGAACTGAAACAATATGGTCTGGAAGATAAGTTGGACGAGGGCAGGGATACAGCACGTCTAGGACTGATTTTACCCTAAAGCTAAAAAGTTATCCTGTTGTTTCACAGATGGTGACAAACGACACGAGACTCCTGAGTCAAAAACAAAGTACCTTATTACTCAGAGCACAAGAAGCAGCATGAATATGTTTCTGTTGCTACTCCCAGCCCCCACCCCCCAAAACCTACAGGGGCAATGTGGAGAGGCCAAATAGATGCTGCACACACCGTAGGTTTGCAGTGCACCACAGGATAATGAGCTTGGTAACCTACTGGTTTATAGCAGACACTAAGCAAGCCTGTTCTTTGTCCCAGGGGAAGATACTATCTCATCCTCAAGGTTGCTTGCTACAATCACAACATGTAGAAATGGCCTAAGTTAATAGAGATTGGGGCAGTCTTGGTATCCTCCAAAAGACATGTGCAAGAAATCCATGGAGGAGTGTCTCCCAACAGGATTTTTATTTACTTTGTTGATTTATAAATTCTAAGCACCTAGAATAGAATCTGGCATACAGTAGATATTCAATACACATCTGTTGAATGAATGAATGGGGTTTATAGGTTAAAATTTTGTAATTGACTTCATACTGCATCATCTACAAGTTTACATTATTAAAGAATATTCTAAAAATACCCATGGAAGGACAGAATCACTCTCTATAATCCTTTCTCTTTCTCTCTCTCTCTTTTCCACATGTAACTGCAACGAATGATGTTTATCAGGGTTTCTAAATGATAGAATATACCACAGAGCACATTTGAAGAATAAGGTCTCTTAATACATTATTTATATTATAAAGAAAAAGTATAATCATTTTTAGATTCCCCAGAAAACTAAGAAATAAAACTTTTACTGAAGTGTAGTTTTCTTTCTAAATCCAATTAATGATATTTGTTTAAATTTCCAAAGCTTCACTGGGTGTCAGGCAGATGGGAAGGGGGAGAACACACCTAATGGGTGTGGTGCACCCTGCGGGATAGACATGATTGAAGCTCTGACGGGCAATATACGTAACCTAAACATTTGTACCCCCATAATATGCTGAAATTAAAAAAAATTAAATAAAAAATAAAAAAATAAATTTCCAAAGCTAGTATCTCTTTTAAATATATATGACTCCAATATAAATTTTGGCTGCAATTTTTATGAATGCCACTTCTCTTATTAAACACCATAATTCTTACAAAATGATAATTTCACGAGTACATGTATTATAACTATCACATTGTGTGCAAAAGCAATATTCCAGACACCTAAAGAAACAATCTTTCCCTGCAAAGAGTCTACAGACTAAAGGATTTCCTAAAGAATTGTCTGATGAAGTGTTTTTATTCCTGTGAAGTATAGTATTTTTCTTCTAGATCTCCTCATAGCTCAGAGATACTTGCGAAAGGAGAGAATCAGTCCAGAATTTTCAGAATGATATTGGCAGCTCCAAACAGTGGCATTAGCTACAGCTGCTAACATATCTATGAGGCATATCTGTATATATAAATATATCTCTCTTTTACCCTATATACCTGTATATTCTCAGATACTACAAGATGCATAGAGACAATCTCAAAGGATCTATGATTGCCTTTTATCTATGCTACTCTCATGACATATGGGCTATTTGTTACAAGAAATATTTTTCCCAAAGCCAAATGTAACCTCAGGCTTGGACTGTAAAAAGGAAATGGAAAGGTATAAAGAGATTTGTTTCTCTTCTACATTTTAGGAATTTATGTTCCTTTGCAGGGAAGAGGGGAGAAAATGGGTAGCATAATGATTGTACTATATTTTATAAAAGGGAAGTACAACCTTTTCTATCATTAAGGAGCATTATTTCTCAAAAAGTTTCCATGTTTCCTGTATCATGTGGAGCAAACTAAAATTTCGAAGCTTAGTTCTTTCTATTCTCTAATAACCAGTTTCTCTGACCTTCCTCTCATACATACAGTCTTAAATGACTCTAAATTCAATGTTTAAGTGATTTACACAGGCAAAATTTTCATCTCTGACCCCTGCCAGAGACCAATTCACTCACCAAAGGGTCTCTTGAATTTTAGAGTTGGGGAAAAAAAAGTGAGAAGCAGAATTAATGTAAGGCAGACCTTGCCCTGGTTTCCAGATTCCTGGCCTTTGATTAAGGATTCAGTAAGGATAACACAGATATTTTTTGAGTGTATGAATGATCTCAGGAGAGTTAAGGAACTATTATTATTCCCAGATGGCAATGAATTTAATTACTTTCCTTCCACAGAAGTAACCCTTTTGTGTTTAGTAAGTCTTCAGAACTGAGAAAGATCGGAAGAGGTGATAGGTAACTTTGAGCAAAGAACTCTTCCGGGAGGGGAGGTGTGACTGCTGACAACCCAGAGCTGTCCCAGGACAGCTCAGGGGTATTGGGGAAAGGTAAACTAGGACATGGTGAGCCACTGTTACCGTCTAGTTTAAAACTGCATGCATCCATTAATACAGCAATACATTTCCATTATTTATACATAAAATAAAGATATTGGTATACATGCTCAAAATTTTTAATGATAGAAGTGAGTGACCACACAAGTTTGGAAACCTACTAGTACACAAGAGGTGAAACTGTAGAAAAGCCAAACTTGGATAATTTTAAAAAGCTGCTTCTATGGGTAATGTTTTATTTGTATGCTCACCATATGCCAAGGACCATTCTAAGCACTTTACAGGCGTTAATTCATTGAATCCTCATAGCTACAGGATCATGATTTAAATAGGTAGAACTATACCAATTTTATAAATGAAACTGAGGTCCAGAGAGGTGAAGTGAGTCACCCAAACCTTCCAGCTGGTAGCAGAGCAGCCTGATTCGAATACAGGCAATGTCAGTCCATAGCTCAAGCTGTTAATCCATATTGACTGCCTGCCTTTCTTAGTTCTGCAATGGTCAAATACTTTTTTTCTTCTTTGTTCTATCTCATGAACACCTGCTCCCAGGACCCAAACTCTAGAATTAGGCAATGGTAATTTAGCTGCATTATGAGGAAAACAGAGAAAGCAAGTTGCCTGCATCTTAGAAGCAGTTAGAGGCAGCACAAGTAAGCCCTTTATGCCTCTGCTGTTTTACCAGACTGCTAGTGGCCTGGAGCTATACATCCTAAGACACAGGCGACACAGGTTTTGGAGTCAGACACACCAGTAGGTTCACTGCTACTGTAGATCAGTTACTTAACCCATTCCTTATCTGGAATCTGCTAGGGTCCTTGTGAAGTAGCGGTTATAAAACATGAACTCTGGAGCCAAAGCACTTAGTTCATGTCCTGGGTCTGTCATTTGTTTAATGTGTGACCTTGGACAAATTACTTAATCTTCCTATGCCTCAGTTGCCTCATACATAAAATGGTTATAATAATAATACTTATTGCATAGTGCTATTCTTAGGATTAAATTAATATTTGTAAAACATTAAAAAATACTTGGCACGTGGTAATTACTATGTGTTAAATAAAAATAAAGAAATCAACAAATCATTCATATAATTTGAATTCACATAAATCATTTATATAAAGCAGGAGAGTGCCTGACACAGAGCAATCAATATGTGTTAACTATTTATTGGTAGTGACTAGCCCCATATGATAAGGGTTTACAATTAAAATGCTTTATTCAGCAAATGTATAGTATTCTGGAGTTTAAATATTTTTTTTTTTTTGGTTATCGTATGCATTTTTGGTACATAAAAATAATGGACACTGAGTATCTGACATACACAACTGACAGGTAATTGGCACATGCATTAGGAATTCTGCTACGTCCTGGGGTTATAATTGTGAATGGGAGACAAAATGTACATGTACGAGACACTTAGTCTAAGAAGGATATTTTAATCTTGATTTTGTGAAGAGGAAATGAGGCTCAGAGTGCTTCTCTTGCAAGGGCACAAACCTGGTAAAATGAGACTCACACTGCACTCTGCCCGGCTTTTCCATTTCCTTGTCTGTTTCTCCTCAGGTGTCAGAATATTGACTTTGTCACTCGCAGTTGTGTTCTTTCCTTGCTTTTGGGCATGGCAACTCCTGCCTATATTTCAAAATTATAGGATTTAAAGGACACTTTTGATGTGTTCCCTTTAAATTAAACAGATTTATATTTATCCACCCGTTCATTCTTTTCTTTACTCGCCCATATATATCATCGTTCACCTTCTGGCCAGATCACCAAAATATGAAGACTTAGTCAATGTTCATTATTCATAGACTTTAAATTTATTTGCAAGCCCAAATCAATACTCATTCATAGACATTGCAGACCAGTAAAAAAATTTGAGTTGCCTCATGTGCTTGTTCTCAGCTGAGGCTAAACAAGGTGACTTTGTCTTCTTGTTTTAGATAACAAGTGTCCTTTATGTGTATGTGTAGTGCCGTGCTATTCGTATTTTTTGTGCCTTTTGTTGGTGATTTCACTATTTACACAGGCCCCCAAGTAGAGTGTTGAAGTGCTATTTAGTATTCCTAAGTGCAGGAAGGCTGTGATGTGCCTTATGGAGAAAATATGTGGTAAGATATGCTTTGCTCAGGCATAAGTTACAAAGCTGGTGGTCACAGTTTAACGTTAATCAATCAATAATATATGTTAGATAAGGTGTCTTTATACAGAGACAAACAAGATTATGTATTGATTGGAGGATGAAAATGTGAATGGAGGCTCGCAGATACCTAACCCTATATTTCCCCTAGGAGCAGTGGCTCAGTGTTCACTAATTCAGTGTTCCTTGAAACCTTACAGAACTTAACAACCATGAGTAATGAGAATTGACTGCACTTTTTCTCTGTCATGGGACATTTTTCTAAAGATCAATGAGCAAAGTTCATGAATAGAAGCTGACAAAAATGGTATTCAAATACTTAAAATATATTAGAAAGAGTTCAATTTCACCAGTAATCAAAGAAATAAAAATAAAAATAATAACAAATATAATTTTTCCCATCTAATTAGTACAGTTGTGGCAAGAGTACAAAGAAATAGGTAGTTTGCTACATTACTGGTTGGTATATAAATTATTACAACATTTTCAGAAAGCAATTTCTCAATGTATACCAAGAACCTTAGAAAATCTTTATCTTTTTTGAATAAATAATTCTGAATTTTACAATCAGTATTAGGATCTAATTAGAAATTTACAAGATGATTTATGTCAAAACATGTTCATCATTCAGTTATACATAATAATGAAAAATTGAAAAACCACCTAAATGCTTGATATCATAGAAATAGTTGGGTAAAATGGCTTTCTCTCTATATATTATATATATGGGAAGTTTTTATAGCCAATGAAATTAATATGATTTTACAGATGTTTTAACAATATTAGAAAATGCCTGATAATATTGTTCAATCGAAAAAAGGGCATATTAGAAAAAATATTTAATAATATGTAATAACTATGTATTATAATAATACATTTTAAAAATACTAGGACAATACACTACAATGCTGAGATTGGTTGTCTTGGGGTGATAAATTTGTTTCTTTACACTGTTGTGAACTTTACAACTTTTATACAATGAACATCACAAAAAGTAGATTTACAGAGACTATAAATTCTCCATTTTATACTCTAAGAAACACTTCTACTATAGCTTTCTGACTTTAAGACAATAAAATTGTTTAATGCATTCATGAAATGGCATTACTATAAATGAGTCATCTTATACCCTAGCAATTATGACCATGTGTTTTACATTTTCAAAATTCCATTAAGCATAAGCACTAGTACTCATTCATAGAAATCCATAAAGTATGTTCAAGAACAGAAATAATAGTTATGAATGTGACATTTCCTTCCTGTCCCATTCAAGACCAGCTGTGAGTACTAATCCCACCTAATTGTGAGCCAAAGATAATGAGCCTGAAAATACATTAATAGCTCCACCTCCATTAGTGATTCCAGGTATACAATTAGTCTGTTTCTCCATCTCAGGGCATATTCACCCGCCCTGGGTAGTGGCATTTCCACCAAATCTCTACATAAAGACCCAGTTTTATGTAGTCTCATTCTTGCTTCTAGATTCACATTCCATTTCCTTGTTAGAACTAGAGTTTTCCCAGGGGCAGCCCTAATCTTGTTTAGCTCTTTCCTCCTATTCAGGACTTAGGCTTGTTTTTTTAAACCTCAAGCTCTTCTCTGAGTTCCTGTTGAAGATTCAGCTCTGTCGAATCAACTTATTAATGGAATCACAGTTCTGTGACTTGCCTGTTGCTGTGGTCCAGCAATACCTTCTACCATGCTTTGTGCCAATACATAGAAATTGTAGCTAAAAACGAAACAAACAAAACCTGGCCTGGATCAGAACTGAGGATGCCATGATACCTGTGGTATCATGAATGGGTCTGCTGATTGTCTTCCTGAGTGGTCAACCCTACTGCCCAGCAACTGCCCTCAGCCTCAAGCCATCAGTCATAAACCAAATCTACATGCTTTGCTCCAACATTGGTAGAAATCAGAAGAATGAGTATTAATGCTTAATACTCTAATTATTTAAAAAATAATAAAAATATAGCTGCATTAGCATGATGGGATTTTGTAATGGGTAGAAAGAAATCCATATTTTTGCTAGAATTAAGTTTTCCTAGAATTAAACTATGACTTATATATACAAATATGACATATGTATGTTTTTACAATTATACACTTGCTTATGATAAGCATATGAGTTGATTTGCTAGTTTGGTTCTAGTGAAGCCAAGGTTATACATGGTGATGGTGATCACCTCTCCTGTCTTGCGTATGGATGCTACTGGTTATGAAAACTAAATGAGAGAGGATGGATTAGAATAACACCAATACATTGATATTACTGGAAAACATCCTAAGACACATGCCTTATCTATGGAGTTAGAACAGACATCCCAAGTATAGATCTCTAAAAACACACAGATCATCTTCCTGTGTTATTCACTCCAAGAGTTCTTTATCTATACATTTTTAATTTATCCATTTATTCATGTATCCAATTATGCATGTATGCATTCTTATTTATTCGTTCAATGAATAAATATACATTAAGTACCTAGAACCCAGGCAATTTCTGAGTAGCTTCTGCTTAAGTTGCCAATCTGCTTACAGATGAGTTTGTCACTGGCCACAGCTATAATAAGAACAAGGAAGTTCACTTGTGCCAACAGAAGATATTGTTTCTCTTAGCGTTAATAAGAATACTATCAAAACAGTGTCACGTGTTTATGTAAGTTCAGGAAACTGGATTACAACAATAAACGTTTTTCTTTACCCTTGGGTCTACCACTTACCATGCTGTGTTTAGATATGTGAGCTTGGAAGGAGAAGCTGGCGGGAGCTGAAGAGCTCTGTATCATAGCACGAGATGCCTTTACAACTCTGGGGATCGGGGGAGTAATTTAGGAGGAAAAGAAAGAATGAGTATGGAGTGAGGAAGAGTATAGCCAAGGAGATGGATGAAGGTTGCACATTTTGTCATGCAGTGACTACCTATGACTCTTACATAGATGTTCAATTCTATAGAATCATGTAATTCTGGCCTGTGGACCTGATGAGATGCACTGGACCATGACTAAACTGTCTACACACCTACTGCCCCCTTAACACAGAGTCCAAACCAGTCTAGACTAGTTTTACCATCAGGTAAGACACTGACTTTAGACAAGGCAATATTGTATCATATATAAACAATATAATAAGTAAAATCAGGGAATCAAAATTGTATTTGACTGTGTGCACATCCATTCTACGATGCCATGTTCTTACTGAACAGAAATTGTCGCGTTTCTTTCTCACTTACTCTCTCCAAATGCCAACTTCTTTATTAAAGCACCTGATTATTCCAGAGAATACAGTCTCAGATGTGCCTCTGAGAATGAGAGTAAGGGTTTCCCACAACTTTGCAATTTAAAGTTTTCATTTAAAATTCCTTTTTTTCCTGGGGAAAAAAATGGAGATAGGCTTTCGTCAGCAAGATGAATACAATTGTCCTGTGTAGTGTTGGGGTACATTTCTGATAGATATGGAGAGAAAAGAACGATTTTGTCCAGATTTTGCTCACTCATCTTCACTATGATCACTGTCAGCTTTTCTAACAGAAAGGAAGAGGATGGCCTCACAGGCACCCCAGGGGCGCAGCCGGGCTGCAGCTTTGGCAGCTCTCCCACTTATCAGATCTGCTGCTGCGGGCCTCTCAGTGTGTACAGCAATTCACAGGGGGAGAGCAATCAGCTCCCTTGGCTGAGAACACCAGGACAGGAGCTCCAGGCTGGCTCCTCCCCCGGCTCCAGCGTGAGTCCGGGGGGGGGACTCTCCTCAGGATTGCATTGGCTGATTCAATAGCCTGCTGGGCCTAGAATGCATCAGGGGCTGTTAAGCACTTTAGGAGTATGAATGTGAATAACACATGCTCCTTCCTGGCCGAGATTGCCAATAAAGTACAAAACACAGACGCACATCAAGCAGCAAGGCGACCATACAGTGTTAGAAAGGCTTTCCTCCACAGGGTGTATCAGAGTGCTTTCTAGGCACTGGAGTGTAATTATTGTCACCTACAGGCAGGTTTCTTCCACTTGGTTGTGAGCAAGGAACGTTGTTTCACTGGTCTTTATGTTCACAGCACCTAGCATAGGGCCTGGGCTACCTCCTGTCATGCAACTCTCTACTCATGTCTTTTCCTCTTGGAGGCCATCTCCAACTTCCCTGTCTGGAATAGTCACTCAGCCATCATGCTCTGTTTTCTTTCTCTCCTTTACCTTTCTTCAGAGTCCAGATCACTACTAGATATTATGCATGTGTCTGTCTATTATCCATTCTGACCATTAGCATATAGGTTTTTTAAGAGCAGGGCCCTTGTCAGTCTCGTTCACCACTGTATACTTAGTGCCTAGAACACTGCCTGATAGAACAGATGCTCGATATGTTTTTCAACTAATGTTTTATAATAATATTCTATGAATAAATACTTGTAGAATGAATGGTTTAATAATGTGTGTAAGGAGTGCTATGAAAACCCAATGAAGAAATTAATCTTGGCCACTGAAGAATAAGAAGAGGCTTTGTGGGGCAGGGCCTTGGAAGTGTGGATAGGATTTCAGCAGTTCTGGAAAGTACCTAGAGATTGTAAGAAGCAGAACATATTCAGGGAGCCACAAATAGTGGGTGTTCACAGAGTAGGTGCTATTTATACTTCAGTTACTGGTTACTTTTAATAGATATTTATAGAGCCCTACTATGTACCAGGCACTATTCTCAGAACTGAGAAAATGAACGAAGAGGTAAGACACAGCCCTAGTTTTCAGTATGTAAGACACGAATAGGCTAGCGTGGTTTCAAGCTTGAATCCTGGGATGAGGAGACTGGATTTTATTCCATACTCAGTGGGGAGTCTTAGAAAGCTTGTGAGTTTGGGGATTGAAGTTATGTGGAAAACAAAGAAAGGCACTAGAATGTTGAACAAAGCAAGACTAAAGAAGCTACAGTTTTCAGAAGAGATTGCTTTCCTTTTGTAATTAAAAAGTACCTAAATATTCTCCATGCAGGTTCATAAGAAATCCTAGAAAAATAATAAAATCAAACTATTATCAATGCCAGATGGGCTTTGAGGCTTCACGATAGGCCATTACTTTCCTTCTTAGGGATACAGACTCAAAAATCTGCTTACTCCAGGAGGTTAGTGATGCATATTTCAACATAGTTACAGGTGATTTAAGTGACAGACACAATAAAAGACAGTCTCGGCTGCCTTCCTTTTAACAATATTATTGCATTATCAAGTCCTTTGGAATAGAGTGTCACTAGATTTAAATCACTTGAATTGGTATTATCAAGTAACAACTTGGATGAATGTTTTAAGGGATATTAAATAAGCTTAACTGCACAATCAGTGTCTGGTTAACTCAGGTGGTTCTTTTGCTAAGTTTAAGATGACAGGAATACTGTATTTGCTTTAAATATCACGTGAGAAAATATTCAAATAATACAGAATACAAATAATACAGTCAAAAAAGGGAAGATAATATTTTTCACGTCTACCATAGTGCTAAGTGTTTTTCAGATTTTATAATTTTGCAACAGCCCTATAAATGATATAAAGGGTTTTTCTATTTTGGAGATAGGAAACAAAAATTGATAGCTGGTAAGTCACTTAGCCCAAGTTGTTTCAACTAAACTTGATAGTGCAAAGTTCTGAAAAAAGACATGGGTGAATCATGAGGCAAGCCATAATTATTGAAAATATCCCATGAAAAAACATTTGTTTAAGTTCTTTTTAATGAAGCAAAATAAAATATTCTTATGGAGAATCTATTTAAACATGAATGGTTAGATTTGTTGATTTCTAGGTTTAGATTTTTAAAATGTTAACTGTAAGGCCATGAAGTCTCATTGCAGGGATAGGCTGTTAATGGGAAGAGAAAACAACATGCGGTTTCTCTTATTATTTCACTTTTATTTTTCTTAATAGAATGACAGACTTGTGACATTGATAAGAAAACAAAAAGAATATTTTTTCACTCAATTCAGAATTAATATCTAGGCTATCTTCTAAGCACCCATAAAATGCTTAATGGTGTTCTATTATCTTTAGTATAATCATGGTCATATTTCATTATAATTTCTAGGGCTGGCCATGCAGCACAAAAATTATGGACATACTACAAGCAAGTCTTGAATCAGTTGATGCTTTAAATGCCAAAAGTATTTGATCCTATCCCTTTGAAACAGGTTCACACATATTTTATTGCAAGTGCCAACAAAGCTTTTCTTTAAAGGGCCAGATATTAACCATTTTGGCTTTCTGAGCCATTGAATCCTTTGCAACTATTCAACTCTGCCTTTATAGTGCAAAAGTGGGCACTGACAGAAAATAGGTAGATAAATGAGAGTGGTTGTGTTCTAATAAAACTTTATTTATAACAACTAGTAACAGGATGGGTTTAGCCTGTAATGGTTGTAGTTTGCTGACCCCTGATTTATAGAATAGGGATGGCTACAAAAATATAATTTAAACACATGCTGATTGTTTAATTACTAATTTTTGTAACTTATCTGTTTTCAACTCAGCTTCTCCTACTAGACTGAAGTCTTTTTGGGGCATGGAGTGTATCTTCCTTTTTCTTTGTATCCCTAATGCAGGACATCTGGGTAGTTGCCAAGGGCTGCTATAAGGGCAGCCATAAGAGGTTACAGAATATCAATGGAATAAATAAAATATATGTGTTAGTAAAGTTGGATTTCTACAGAAGATGGGCAACTTGTAAATTTGTCTTGTTGCCACCAAAGTAAACAGCTCCCTTGAGTGAGAATATAAAAAAGCCTTCACTGGCACCACTCATCTCTGCTAAGGATACTCGTGGAAGGCACATCAAGCTGCCCCTTGTAATTTACAAGCAGAGCCAATTTCCTGCACATACACACTGGCCCCGGCCCCTAGTTAGTTGCCTGAAGTGGCAGTCACTGGGAGCTGAAATTCTGAAAGTGTGTAACACATGGCATAACTGCTGTTTACCAGGAACAAGTGATTTATTTTATCATTTAAATTTAAAACCCTCTAATATGGTTCCTTAGAAGTTATCTGGCTCAGAAAATTGCAATAGCAAGGCAATTAGGATCAAGTTATAATGTTATATAATGTTTAGTGCAGGTAATAAATCTCTTATTTTGAACATAATGAAAAAGGTACACAAATAATTGAAAACCCTGTCCCTAATAAGAAAGTGTTAAACAAATAATTAGCTTCCCTGGGGTATTCACGTGTCTCTGTACGTCTCTTGGTAGGCTTTTAATAAATGTTTTTTTGAACGAATGAAGGTGATAGGCCATTGCTCCACCAGCTCTGAAGAATCAAAGAGCTGACTTTGAGCATGTTGAATATCATCAATTTTATGACATAAGAAATGAAAAGTTCTGATAAAATTCCCGCTAGAGGGTGACTGGACAAGGTCAGTGTTTCCTAAAATGGTGTTGAAATTTACCATGAATGAGAGAGATATCCATGTACAAAGTAAGTATAAAATGACTACTTTATTTTTCATCTGATAACTGGGAAAGGAAGAGACACAGGATGTGTCAGAGCAGATTTGCAGAGGATCCTAGAGACCCAGGCTGCAGAGGTTGTGATTGTCCAGCTGAAGGAACAAAGACCCAGGCAGGCTCTCACGGGTACCCAATATGTGTCCACGACTCACTGCAGTTAGTGCCATTTAACAAACAGGAAAAAATATGGTGGATTTTACAGAGCTGTCAAAGAGAAGGCGTTACAAATGGCTACCAGCACAAGAAAAGAGGGAAAGGCAATAAAGCAGAGAAAATAAATAAAAAGTTGAAGGAAAGGGAGTCAGAGGTAGGTGTAGAAGAAATAAAAATGGCAATTCTAAATGCTGTCTTGGTAGAAAACAAAAAGACCAATTCAAAATACATATACATGTTTTTAGGATTAATTCATTGTTCACTAAGAACACTGGAATTTAGTTTTTCAGGCAGGAAAGGAGACAAAAAAGGAGCTTTTTTTATTTCTGCCAAAATCAAAGAACAGGCAGCCTTGGATGTTGCTCCCTAGGTCTTATTTTAGTCTACATACAGATAGGATGATTAAGCTTTTGTGTAGTCTGTTGAGAGTCTTTGAAAGAAAGCTTGTTTTAAACAATCAAATTCACCTGAGTACAAAAGAAAACACTGCAACCTTTCTTTTAAATGGTTAGAACTGAGCCACAGGAAATCGGCTTGGGGTTCTATAGATCTGAAAGGAGGAATGGGTTGCTGCATGCACAGGCAGGGCAGCTGGAAATAAAAGAGAGGATCAATGAAAGGTAGAGTGCAAAATGAAGATAAATAAAAATGAAAACTTTTAAAGGGAAAAGAGAGAGGGGGATTGAATAGGATTACTGCTAGGCCACTGCTTTAGATTTTCACAAACAGTAATTTGAAAGTTCTGGAATTTAATATTTACTAATAGGATTTCTGAATCAAACATGTCACGATATCTTCATTTTTTGATTGTTAGAATATTTCATGAATGACCCCAAAGGGAGAAGATTTCACTCTGCCTGTGATTTTGACCTCTCTCCTGACATGACAAGTAACCAAATGACCTTGGACAAGTCACATACTAGGGATGCTCCAGCTGTTTCACAGAAAAGAGAGAATCATAAGTGCACTCCTGAATTCATAGCATTTTCGAGAAAAATCATGAGAGCTTTACCTATGTGAATGAGATGCATGAACAAGGGCATGAGCAAGCATAGCTACTTCAAGTGAAATGAGTGTAGGCGAGTTCCAGGGCTATGGAACCTGCTGTTGTAGTATATTATTTAATGAGGCAGGAAGAGGCAAACAGTGAGTGCACACTGTCATCCTCTCTCTGTCCCCAGAACCTGAAGCATGCAGGGAGGAGGAGTGTCAGAGCAACCTGGTGAAAGCCTGAAGAAGCAGAGCACAGACTGTTTCCCCTGAGCAGGGTCAGAGATGATCTATGAAAATTATAGATCAACCTAAAGTTCTCAAATTTTATATCAGAATCACCTGGCGGTAGTCATGTGCTAGAAAATATTTAACAAATGGCTCTTCCCCTGATTTGTCATGTTTGCCAATTTCCATAGTGTAAATATTCCCACCCTGACCGATTTCAAGCTACCAACATAGAATCATTAAACACGGATTTGAGGAAGAGATAAAGAGCCTATACCAGCTGGTTCCAATATTTACCTCCTGAAGGGCTTGTTTGGGGGCCCCATCCCTAGTGACTCTGATTTAGTAGTTCCCCCATGATGCTGATGCTTCCATTTTAGGGCCCACACTTTGAGAACCACTAGTCTATGAAGAGAAGCTTTGGAGATAATAAGCACAGAAATAAATTGAAAAACTATGGCACATTGGTCTGCAAAAGAGGACAAGAGAAGCAGAAAAGGGTGGGGGCGGGGAGGCATAAAATGGTGTATCAAGAACAGAGTAGATCTCAAAGAAGAGCGTGTTTGTGGCTGAGGGTGGGAGGCCTCTGTAGCCTATCCCTCAGGGCTCATTGGTAATGAGAATGTACTAGACAAGAACAAACAATCAAGTAAAGGGCTTGGATTTGATTTGGTATAAAATGGTACCAAAGTAGGGTTGCTAGAACAATTTTGTGGCAATGCCACTGAGCAGGCTGGGGATCAAAACTGCCCATTTTCTTCGGGAATTCAACAATGGCTCCAAGAGAATTTTCTGTGTGCTTTAGAAGACATTTTGAAGCATTAACAGCTCCAGTACAATTTGCCGGGATATGGAGAGTAGGGAACTAGAGAGAGAACAGGTCTATTGAAGAATGGGTTCAAGAAGCAGCTTTCCATTTATCGACTGTGTACTGTGGGAGGGAGTTCTCTGAGCATAGTTCTTCATCCATGAATGAGAGAAAGGTATGTCCGGGCCACATCTCTGGGTGGTAAGGAGCAAATAAGGACATCCCTTCAACCACAATCGGTGGGGGAGTCGCTTAGGTAAAATAAGGTCACGTGGCAAGAGGATGAAGTGTTATTTGTGGAACAGAGTATTCTTTTAGGTAGAAAGGGGTTATATCTAATACAAAAACATGGTTTGCATGTGACTCAAGCAATTAGTGCAATATGAAGGGAGAAGAGGGGTTGCAAAGAGAAAGGAGTATAAGTGCGTTCTTTTAAAAGAGGCAGAATAAGCTATTTCTAGCAGATGACCACAAATCATTTCTCAGTAAAGGTAAGGTATGCCTACTTCAAGGGCCCAGCATGAAAGGAAAGAACTCAGGAAAGCTACCTATAGCTATAATACAATAAAAAGTGTAGCCAGTGCAAAAGACCTTCCAAGGGAAATGGCAAAATATTTCAGGTAATGGAAAGAAAAACAAGAAAAAGAAAACAAACTACCGAGCCTAGGCAATAGAGAAATAAAGAAAATGGCTGAAAAATTATTGCAGATGCTACAGAGAGGAGATGGGGTGAGCGTGCTTCACAGGCGAAGGACGTCTCAGGCCAGAAAGAGAAGGGGAATGTTAAGTGGGGTTAATAACCCCGGTTATACAGTCCCCCACAGAGTCTCTTTAGTCAACTATTGAAGAGGAAGAAGAGGACTCATTAATAGAAAGCCTAAGATTCTTTTTTAGACAAAAGAAAATAGTCAAATGGGAAGTGAAGAAGTCCAAAGGAAGCCATGAAGAACTAACCTTCTTCTAAGTAAATAAAAGCACAAAGCCAAAATAAACAACAGGTATCCCATGAGAAAGAAGGCGGCCAGTGACACAGCCTGCATGACAGTGAAGAAGTACAATTAGAGAAAGGAGAAAAGAACCTGTTCATTGTGTTCTTGGGGAAAAGGGATGTAACTGAGGGTATGGAAAACCAGAGGCAGGCGTGTGCATTTTCCCTGGTTTGGGAAGAATATGAGTAACTTTATCCTTACATTAAAAAGCATGCAAGGATCAAGAGCTTTCACTATGAGAAAGGTTGGTTGACACCGAGGTAAAGGCACTTCTCTCCTCTGGGAGCCAAGAGCAGAGAGCAGGAGCTGTGAAGGTGGTAGAACACAAGGTATTGGTGACAGGCAGCCCAGACTGACCTGCTAAGGAGGGTGGCGAAAGAAACTGCACGTCATACCAATGAGACTGAACAGTAAGCTTTTGGATGTGTGCAGCTCTCAAATACTTATCCCATGCTTAGGACAAGGAGATGCTGAGTGTTAGCAGTACTTGAAGGAGGAAACATGTCATGTACCCACAACACACCAATTCATATACACTATAAGGGTTAACTTGTTACAAGCTTTTGAGTTAGTTACTATTAAATCCAGCCTTTGGACCTTTGTACTTCTCTTCTTGTCTGGAATATTCTTATCCCAGATATCCACGTGGCTCCCTCCCTTATTTCATTCAGGTCTCTGCTTAAGTTTCATCTTGTTGGAAAGTCTTTTCTCACCCTCCTTTCTTTCACTCTCTCCTCTTCACGATTTCATTTTTCTTTAGAGCACTTAAAACAAATACATATATTTGTTACCCATCTCCCCATTAAAATGCTGATTCCTTGAGAATAGGATAGTGTCTGACTTATTCCCTTCCCTATCCCCAATGCCTAGAACTATGTCTGGCAGATAGGAAATGCTCAGTAAATATTTATTGAATGAAAAAATGGATCACTAGCCCCATTTTGCAGATGAGGAAATGAACCTAGAAATCTAATGACTTGCTTAGGACATAATCGAAATGATGGAGTCTGGATTTGAAATTGGATCTTCTGGACTGTCGTGCTGTTTCAATTGTTCTGCATGACTTCTCTAAAAACATAACATAACAAACATGTCTGAAGGGCAGTGTGACATAGCGTTGGCTTCAGAGTCAGACTGGGATTTCAATCCTGGCTCAGCTGCTATTCATATTTTGTTTCCCACCGTCTTTGGGCTTTGTAACTTCTCTATGCTTGCTTCCTCTTTGTAAAATGAGAATATCTACCTCACTGGGTTGTAGAGATTAACGAGTATGACATCTGGCACCTAAGAGAACCCCAGTGACTGGCAGCTGAGACTACTGGAGCGGAAGAATAAATAAAGAAATGAGGTGATAGGAAGGATGAGGAAATAAGGAGAGGCAAGGGAAGGAAGGGTGAGAACCTCAGTGTGCTTTTTGCTTTCCTCATGGTCTGTAGGATGAAACGAAGTCCTCTCAGTTAAGAGAAGAAAACGCATGCCCTTTTGTGTAGAAGGAGGACCTCTCAGGGGGAATTTATGAGGTGCCAGTTAACAATGGATGAGAGCAGCTGGCCAGCAAGGGACTGTGTAGGTACCAGGAGACCTCAAAATGGACAAACCCACAGGACATTTGCAGTAATTTAAATCCCTGAAAGTGAGGAAATTGTGAGTTATATCAAAGACAAGAAAAGACTGACTTAAGAAAATGTTTCAGGAAGAAAAAATACTGGCCTGGTGGAAGCTCTCTTTAGTACTTCTCTTTAGTACTTTAGCACTAAGCCTTTGTCCTTTCCCTTTGGGGAGCACATGGAACCAGGGTGGGGTGCATATATTCAAAAAAAAAATCTAAAACCTGAGCCTGTGTTTTGATAAAGATTACTTTACCCATAGCTTCAGAATGTATATAAAAAGCTTAAATAAAAATATTAAATAATATTCCTTTATAAAAAAGTCCAAATTATATAACATAAAGAATATTTTCCCTCCTTCTCTCCAAAAGGAAGGATGCTAGGATGCTTTTCCTGAACCTTCTTTAGGAATGGGGATGAAAGAAGAAACAAGGTAATTAAGCTAGAGTAAGAGTTCGAAGTGGCCAGGACTCTTTTTTTATTGGTTGTAGGGGTAGGGAGCAATTTGAGAAAGCTCCAGAGAAGGATGGAGAAATGAAGCTGATAGACTTCATGTATGGACATGACATGAAAAGCCAGCCAAGGAGATATTAACTTTTGTAGAGAGAAGGAAGCTGGCAACCTCACTTGCAGTTGAAAGGAAGAGAGTTGGAAAAAGTAATGATGGGAGACAAAAATCCTGGACAACAGCCACCTGTAAATAGAATCCAAGTTTCAGGAGTAGAAATTCAGGAAGAAAAGAAAGGGACAATCAGTGACTGCACGCTATCAAAATATCTGCCCCCGAAGACTTTGTTGCCTCTGGCTATAAAATATCAATATGTAAATGTAGTACAAAAGCCTGACTGCAGCTGTCCCTTGGTATTCATGAGGGTTTAGTTCTAGGACCCCTGCTGATATCGAAATCCACAGATGCTCAAGTCCCTGGTCTAAAATGGCATAGTACTTACATATAACCTACTAACATACATCCTCTCCTATATTTTAAATCATCTCTCTACAACTTATAAGGCCTAATACAATGTAAATACTATGTAAATAGCTGTTACACTGTAATGTTTATATCAGTATTATTTTTATTATTATATTGTTATATTTTATTATGATTATTTTTAATATCTTTGACCCAAGGTTGGTTGAATCTTGAATCTGCTGTGGAATCTGCTGATATGGGGAGCTGACTGTATATCAAAAAGCCTGGCTGTGGAGACTCTTCAAAAAGGTACAAATTCCCAACATGATATCTGGGTTGGAGGAAAAGAAAGTGGTATGCACCAATGTATATTGTAATAGAAACTAGCAGCTGTTTCTCCAATACCTTCACTTCTTCTCTAGTAATGGTTTTAAGCTAGTCACCCGCCTTCCTTGCAGTTAAGTGAGATCCCGTGACTTGCTTCTGACTAATGGATATGAGTAAAAATGTTATATAGCAACTCTGGATTTTGTTTTTAAAAAACATATCTTTTTTTCTCTATTTCTTTCTTACCCCCTGCCCACTGGAGGAATGTGAACATGGTGGCAGGAGCTCAATTAGCCAACCTCAAACATAGAAATTGTATGTTAAAAATGGTAGATCAATAAGATAGAAGTAAAATGAGTTCCCAAAGCCATTGAGCCTTCAGACCAGTGGTAGACTGCTTATGATTAGACCCGTCTGTTGAGAGAAATAAACCTCTACTTTGTTGAAGCTACATAATATGTTTAAACATAAAACATATTCTATAATGTAGCTAAAAGCTGTTATTTCATTACAACAGCTGAACAAATACATAGATACCAAAAAAGGTATTTAAATCTATACTTCTCTTTAGTATGTTGTTTTTAAAGACATGGATATTTTAACTTTTATAAAAATGTGTACACCAAGAAGTAACCTATCAAAAGATCTATAAAGCCAAATGATAATTAGAGAGATTTAACTTCATAACAATAGGATGGCAAATATACTTATGAAAGAAGAAAAATGGTCAGCTAGAATTAAAAATATTTATTTGCAAGGAAGAAGAACTTTCAAAATTCAAATGGAGAGATACTCTTTTCTGATCACCATAGTAACTTTGGAAATTATTTTTTGATGTGGAAAATATGGGAGAAATATAGTAAGATGCCTTTCAGAAAAGAGATGTTTCAAAATAGGATAAAGAGACCTGCACAAAGAGGAAAGCTCTGCCTGCCTTTCAAGATTTGTGAGAGTGGGGAATGGTGTTAAATGATCTGAAGAAAATTCTCTAAGTGATAAAGCTGAATGCTCTAAAGAGCAAAATAAACATTCTCATCTGTAGAAACATTTAGTAGCACACATAGGTAGAAATAGAAAGTGGAAAATCAAAACAACAAGAGACAAGAAGTAAATAAGGCCAAAGCAATAAAGGAAGGAAGATGAAGCATGTGTGTGAATGGTGTGAGCATACACACACACACACACATACACAAACACACACACACACATGCTTGCTGCTATGAAGACTAAAGTGTGGTAAGACTTTTTAAAACAGACTATTTTTTTCCAATGGTACAAACTTATAAAGAAAAATAAAAAAATAGAGAGGGGCGATAATGAGTGTTTGAATTAATTCTCTTTAATAAAGAGTTCTTTTTACAGTTAAATAAAAACAAAACAGCTCAAACATCCCCTCCTCTGTAAGACTTTCCTGGTCTATATTCCTTTGACATAGTAATATTCTACCTTGTGTTGCTTCACACATTATTTCTCCGTATTTCTACTGATTCATTCTATGCCCCACTGGAAATTTTTTGTGTCTCTTTTCCCCATCAGTAAAACTAGGAGTTCCTTGAGGGCCAGGCCATGTTTTCTTTCTTTGTAGTGTGTCTTCCATTCTTAGCATAGCAAATGGAAGAACACTTGAGGAAAATTGTGCCTGCTGGGAGGAAAGAGAGACAAAAAGCCGGAATAGGAAGCCGAAGTTGGCATCCACAGTGTTTCAAAAAAAGGACTGAAGGAGGCAAGCAGAACACAAATAATAATATTTTGGTAGGATGCCTGCAATAAAAGCTGCCAAGAACAGCTGTGGTCAGACAAAACTCAACACAACAATGATCCAGGACTGCTTACCAAGAGCTGTTATTTGTTTAGTTTGAATTCTGACTTCCAGCTTAAGATATATCACAATGTGACAATTTCCTTATGTTTTTTATAATGGGGAAAGAAATTAAAATGAGGTAAGAGAAGTCAGGTTACCTATATGGTGGTCATTTCTCTTGTAAGGTGTAATTTTGAAGAAAAGCATATTAGAAAGATATCAGCTAAATAATTAGTTATATATAAAGAATCAAATATAATTATAATATTAAAATATATAAAAATAAAAATATAATTCAGCAATGGAAAACAAAGCTGGAGGCCACTTAATCCATAGGCAACATTTACATTTTGGTTGTAGAAAAGTTATCCTACAGATAACTACAGTGGTAGTGGTGGGTTGGTCAAGTTAGTCTTTGGGCCTCTGAGTGGTACATGTGGGAGCCAGCAGTGGTTTCAGTGGCTCACGTGGGCCATATTTTGGATCTTTGGGTGGCACACATGGGTATGTAGTGGTCCTGTCACTGAAGTGGGTGGGGCTGCCACTGGAGGGGATAGCAGTGTTAGCAGTGGCATCACAGGAAGATGGCTCTCAGACCTGGCCCACCACCACCAACCAGCACCCACATGCACCACTCATGGGCCTGGGAACCAATCCTCACAGGGCCTGCTGCTGCCACAGCCGTGCCTATACATGCTACCCACGGGCCTTAGGTTCAGCTTGCCTGGCATTCTAGTCTTCAGCAAAACCTTACCACAGCCTCCAGAAAAAATTGCATGCTAAATCACTGAGAAACTTGCAGATACTGCTGATGCTGATTAAAGTCAAAGAAATAATATTGAGATTATATAATATAGCACCCACCCAGAATCAAAGTCAAGTATCCTACCCAATCAACACTATAGATATATCTACAGGAAGAAGTCTTTCCTATAATAGCGACTCCATAAAATTATAAGAAGTGAATGTTATACTAGATGCACAGATATCAATGTAAGGACACAAGAAACATGAAAAAGCAACATTGACACTTCTAAAGGAACACAATATTCTCCAGTAATAGACCCCACCTAAAAAGGAATTAAAAGTAATAATCTTAGAAAAACTGAGTGAAAAACAAGAGAACACAGACAATACAAAGAAACCAAAAAAAAATTTCATAATATGAATGAGAAATTTAACAAAGAGATAGATATCATAAAAAAGAACCAAACAAATCCTGAAACCAAAGAACTCAATGAATGATATAAAATATACAATTGAGAACATCAACGATACACTGGATCAAGCAGAAGAAAGAATTTCTGCACATGAAGACAGGTCTTTTGAAATAACCCAGTCAGACAAAAAGAACAAAATAGAATTAAGAAATTCTATGTGATATATGGGATACCATCAACTGAACAAATATTCAAATTTTTGGATTTTTAGAAGAAGAAGAGACGGAAAAAGGCATAGAAAACCAATTTGATAAAATAATAGCTGAAAACTTCCTAAATCTTGGAAGAGATATAGACATCCAGATACAGGAAGCTTAAATATCTTCAAATAGTTCAACCCAAAAAGATTCCCTTCAAGGACAGTCAAACTGTCTCACATCAAAGATAAAAAGATAATTCTAAAAACAATAAGGGAAAAACATCAAGTCACATATCAGAAAATCCCCATCAGGCTAACAGAGGATTGCCTTGCAGAAACCTACAGGCCAGGAAAGAATGGGATCATTCATTTCAAATTGCTGAAAGAAAAATACTCACAACTAAGAATACTATACCCAGCAAATATATCCTTTAGACACGAAAGAGAAACAATGTCTTTCCCAGACAAGCAAGAACTGAGGGAATTGATCACCACTAGACTGGCCCCCCAGAAAATGCTTAAGAGAGTCCTACATCTGGAAGTGAAAGAATGATATCTACCATGATGAAAACCCACAAAAATATAAAACTCACTGGTAGAGCAGATACATAAATGAGAAATAGGAAGGAATCAAATGTTATTACTATAGAAAACCACCAAATTGCAAGGATAAGCAATAACAGAGGAAGAAAGGAACAAAAGATAAACAAAAAATTAGAAATCAATTTAAAAAATGACAGGAGTAAGTACTCACTATCGATAACAACCTTAAATGTAAATAGCTTAAATTCCCCAATTAAATGATATATACTGACTAATGGGATAAAAAAACAAGACCCAACTATATGCTGTGTACAAGAAACTCATTTCATCTATAAAGAAATACATAGGCTGAAAGTGATGAGATAAGAAAAGATATTCCACACAAACAGAAAACAAAAGTATCCAGGAATAGCTATACTTGTATCAGACAAAATAAACTTTCAGTCAAAAAAACAAAAAGAGACAAAGTCAGTCACTATATAATGTTAAAGGGATTAATTCAGCAAGAGGATATAATACTTGTAAATAGATATGTACCCATCATGGAAGCACCCAGATATATAAAGCAAACAATATTAGTGCTAAACAGAGAAGTGGACACCAATATAATAAGAGTTAGGGACTTCAACACCCCACTTACAGCACTGGAGAGATCACATAAATGGAAAATCAACAAAGAAACATTGAATATAAATTGTCCTGTAGACCAAATAGACCTAACAGACATTTAAAGAACATTTCATCTAACAGCTGCAGAATACACATTCTTTTCATTAGCACATGGAACATTCTCCAGGCTAGACCATATATGGTAGGCCACAAAACAAATATAAACAAATGTAAACAAAATCTAAATCATATCAAGTATCTTCTCAGACCAAAATGGATAAAACTAAAAACCAATAGCAAAAGGAACTCTGGAAACTGTACAAATACAGGAAAATTAAATAACATGTTCCTAATGACTATTGGATTAATGAAGAAATGACGAAAAAAAAATTCTTGAAACAAATGAAAATGGACATACAACACACCAAAACCTATGGAACACAGAAAAAGCAGCAATAAAAGAGAAATATATAGCAATAAATCTCTACATCCAAAAAGCAGAACAATTTCAAATAAAGAACTTAAAATGTACTTCAAGGAACTAGAAAAGCAAGAACAAACCAAACCCAAAATTAGTAGAAGGAATGAAGTAAAAAAGATCAGAGCAGAACTAAATGAAATAGAGACTAAAAAAAAATACAAAAATTAACAAAATGAAACGTTGGGTTTTTTGAAAAGACAAAAAAAATAGACAAAGCATTAGATAAACTAAGAAAACAAAGAGAAAAGACCCAAATAAATAAAATCCTAAACAAAAATGGAGACATTACAACTGATACCATAGAAATACTAAAGATGACTAAAAATTATTATAAAGAAGTATACTATACACTGATAATTTAGAAAACCAGAGAAAAATGGATACATTTCTGGACACATATAACCTACCAATATTGGACCAGGAAGAAACAGAAAACCTGAACAGACCAATAACAAGTAATGAGATCAAATCAGTAATAAAAAGTCTCCCCGCAACAATTTTAAAAAGCCCAGGACCAGATAATTTTGCTGCTGAATTCTACCAAACTTTCAAAGAACTAACACCAATTCTGCTCAAATTATCAAAAAAATGGAATAGGAGGGAATTCTTCCTACCTCATTTTATATGGTCAGAATTACTCTGATATCAAAACCAGACAAGGACACAAGGAAAAAAGAAAATTACAGGACAGCATCCCTGATGAACATACATGCAAAAACCCCCAGTGAAGTGCTAGGAAACCAAATTTAACAACACATCAAAGAAATAGTACACAATGATCAGATGATATTTATTCTGGGGTTGCAAGGATGGTTCAACATAGGTTAATCAATAAATGTGATACATCACATCAACAAACTGAAGGACAAAAACCATATGTTCATCTCAACCATATTTTCAGCTCAGAAAAGCAAAGCATTTGATAAAATTCAACATCCATTCATGATAAAAACCCTCAACAAATTATGTATGGAAGGAACATACCTCAACACAATAAAGGCCATATATGATAAACTCAAAAGTAACATCATACTGAATGGAGAAAAACCAAATACCCTCCCACTAAGAACTGAAACAAGACAAGAATCACTGCTTTCACCAATTCTATTCAAATAGTACTGAAAGTCCCAGCCAGAGCAATTAGGCAAGAGAAAGAAATAAACAGCATCCAAATTGGAAAAGAGGAAGTCAAATTGTCCTTCTTTGCAGATGACACGATCTTATATCTAGAAAAACCTAGAGTCCACTAAAAAACTGTTAGAACCAATACATGAATTCAGTAAAAATATAGGATACAAAGTCAACATACAAAAATCAGTAACATTTCTATACATCAATAATGAACTCTCTGAAAAAGAAATCGAGAAAGCAATCCATTTTACAATAGCTACAAAAATAAAATAAAATGCCTAGGAATAAATTTAACGGAGTAAGTAAAAGATCTCTACAATAAAAACTACAAACACTGATGAAACAAATTAAAGAGGACACAAAAAAATGGGAAGACATCCCATGTTCATGGATTGGAAGAATTAATATTGTTAAAATGACCATCCTGCCCAAAGTGATCTACAGATTCAATACAATCACCACCGGAATACCAATGACATTCTTCACAGAAATAGAAAAACAAGCCCTAAAATTCATATGGACTTACAAAAGACCCCAAATAGCCAAAACAGTACTGAGCAAAAAGAATAATGCTGGAGACATTACACTACCTGACTTCAAAATATACTACAAAGCTGTAGTAACCAAACAGCATGGTATTGACATAAAAACAGATGGACAAACCAATGAAAGAGAATAGGGAACCCAGAAATAAATCTACACATTTTCAAAAAAAGTACCAGGAATACACATTGGGAAAAGGATACCCTCTTCAATAAACAGTCCTATATCCATACACAGAAAAAGAAAACTAGACCCTTATCTCTTACTATGTATAAAAATCAACTCAAAATGAATTAAAGTCTTAAACGTAAGGCCCCAAATTATAAAACTACTAGAAAAAAAGACAGGGGAAATGCTTCTGGACATTGGTCTAGGCAAAGATTTTATAAGTCAGACTTTGAAAGCACAGGCAGCAAAAGGAAAAATAGACAAATGGGAATATGTCAAGCTAAAAAGCTTCTGCACAGCAAAGAAAACAATCAGAAAAGTGAAGAGACAATCTGCAGAATGGGAGAAAATATTTGCAAACTACTCATCTGACAAGGGACTAATATCCAGAATATAAGAGGAACTCAACAGAAAATAAATAAATAATCCATTTTAAAAATGATTGAAATATCCAAATAGGTATTTTTCAAAAGAAGACATATAAATAGCCAACAAGTAAATGAAAAAATGCTCAGCATTACTAATCATCAGGGAAATGCAAATCAAAATCACGATGACGTATCACCTTACCTCAGAACAGCTATCATCCAAAAGGCAGAATATAACATGTGCTGATGAGGATGCAGAGAAAAGGGAACTCTCATACACTGTTGATGGGAATGTAAATTTGTACAGCCATTATGGAAAATAAAATGGTGGTTTCTCAAAAACCTAAAAATAGTACTACCACACAAGCCAGAAATCTCGCTATTAGATATTTATTCAAAGGAAAAGAAATCAGTTTATTGAAAAGATACCTGCACCCTATGTTTATTGCAGCTTTATTCACAATAGCCAAGATTTGGACTCTGTCCATCAACAGATAGATGGATAAGGAAAATGTAGTATATATATATACACAATGGAATACTATTCAGCCGTAAAATAATGAAATACTGTCATTTGCAGCAATATAGATGAACCTGAGGACAATGTTAGGTGAAATAAGTCAGACATAGAAAGATAAATATTGCATGTTCTCACTCATACATGGGAATTAAAATGAAATTGAGCTCATAGAGGTAGAGAGTAGAATTGTGGTTATTAAAGGCTGGATGGGAAGAGGGGAGGGAAGCATAGGGAGAGGTTGGTAAGTAGATACAAAGGTACAACTAGATGGGAAGATAAGCTCCAGTGTTCTGTAGTACTATAGGGTGAATATGATTAGCAATAATTTAGTGCCTATTTTCAAATGTTAGAAGAGAGGATTTTGAATGTTTACAACACAAAGAAATGATAAATGTTCAAAGTGATAAATGTACTAATCACCCTAATTTGATCATTACACATTGTTACACATGTATCAAAAATCACTCTGTATCCCATAAATACATACAATTATTACATGTCAACTAAAAATAAAAGGAAAGCAATGATTAAAATGGTAAATTTTGTTATATTTTACCATAATAAAAAAATTTTTAAAAAATAATATACTTCAATTTCCAAGTGGGGGAAAAAGACACTCAGTTTTTCAAGCTTCCTTTTGAATATCACAGCAAAAATATCTGCCACCAAATACTGAAAAGTAACAGATGGAATATTTTTATTGGTACAGCATATGTGACTTTGTTCTGTGTAAAAAGATCATTGAGCCCCACGAGCTGAATTTGAACTGAATTTTTCAGTTACTGTGTGTGATACATTTGTACATACTTATCTATCCTCTAGAGAGTTTTATGGTATTGAAGAATAGACATTGTAGCTATCTGAGAATCAGGGGTGACTGTATCAATGGAAGAGAATGAAGCAGATCCAGCAGTTAGTCTGGGATTGAGTCTGAATTTAGCACTAAAATTCTAACTTGAAACTCATATTGTAACTAACTGAGATAATTGACCACAAATCAGATTTAAGTTTACAGCAAAGGAAGATTAGAAGCAGTTAAGAAATACAAAAAAATATTGGATTATTTTTAAAAAATGGAAAATATCTGTAAGACATCACCCAAAATCTTATAGGTTAAACAATTTGTAATGAGCCAATATTTATAAAAATTAATAAAATACCA
>RJWJ010010094.1:0-47923 GCA_004363605.1 Indri indri | reverse complement strand
TAGCAAGGTGTCTGCCAACAGAAGCCGAGAAGAGAGGGAAACATTGGCAAAAAGTGAGCTGAAAATGGACTCGTCTCTAGAATGCCTACCAAAAGCCCAGCAGGTTGAGAAGCCTCAAAAGTATCCACTGTGAAGTGTTCGGCTTCATTCCCTATAGTGCTAGAAAGAAAAAAGAGGCTCCAGTTAGAGTGGGAAAGCTGTAAAGATGTACCAGGACAGTGCCATGGAACATCTCTATCCTGCTATGGATGGCATTTCCACAGCACGGTTATCCGGGAAGCAGATAAAGGCCTTACCACTCCAAGGATGTCCCCAAGCTGGCAGCAATAGCACTGGGGAGCTTGTTAGACATGCAAATGCTCAGGCCCTACAATAACCCCACTGAATCACCATTTCTGAGGCTGAGGCCCAGAATTTGTGTTTTAATAAGGTCTTCATGAGATCCTGATGCACACTTAGATTTGAGAAGCTCTGCCTTGGTAAATGGTCATGGGAGCTGTGTTAACAGTTGCTGCATAGCAAATGACTCGAGACTTTAATAACTTAAAATAATAAACACTGATTATCTCACAAAGTTGCTGAGGGTCAGGAACCCCAGAGCTGCTGACGTGGGTGGTTCTGGCTCAGCGAATCTCTTGAGATCGCTGGAGCTGTAGGCAGATGGATGCCTGACTCAGCTGGAAGAGCCATTTCAGGCTCCCTGGCATGGCCATTGGGAGGAGACTCCAGTTCCTTGACAGGTGGGTCTCTCCCCAGGGCTGCTCGCGAACACAGCAGCTAACGTCCCCACTTCAAGTCACCTGAGACAGCACACTCAAGAAGGAATGCACAGTCCTTTTACGAGCCAAGCCTGGAAGGTACAGTCCATCACTTCTTCCGTATTCTATTTGTTGCAAGAGAGTGACTAGATCCTAGCCCACACTCAAGAAAAGGATTAAGCTCCATCTCTTGAAGGAAAGAACATCACAGAATTTGTGAATATATCTCTAAAACCACCACAGCAGTATTGAGGATATCTAAAAACCTTTAATAGCACCTAGCATCTGAGGCATCCTATTTTAATTAACATCTCCCCAGCTTGAGAGATCCTAAGAATTAGTTCATTATTCCTAGAGAGAGCAACTATCCTAATGGGTTTTTTTCCAACTATTAAACTGGTTGGTGCAATTAATGACAATTTTCATGTCTAGCATTGGAAGGTAGGACACGTATTTGTTTGGTAGGATGGCCCAGCCAGCATGCTATTAATTCATGGACCTAAGGTTTCTCCGCCTTGGTTGTGCGTGGCCTGGACTGGAGGAGATCTTACTAAGCTACTATTGGTTCTCAGTTTCCAGTGTGTCCACGGGTTGCTTCTTCTGCCACACTGGAGAGGACCTGCCTTCCCCAGTGTCTTCCCCTCTGAAGAGCATTTAGGTCTAGTGAGGAAACCAGCAAAGCTAACTGCCCCTCCCGGCTCAGAGGAAGAGTAAGAGCTTGAAGACACTCTTAACGACAGGAATGCCTACACACTTTCCTTAGTAGCATTTATATAGCCCGGGACAGAATACATAGAGAACAGTACAACTGTAGGCTTGGAGCCAACCGATAGAAATCACCGAATTTCACATTTTGTACCTAGGAGATGAAAATAACTGAGTGACTGAGAGATCGAGTGCCTTGGATAAGTTCACTAGCTAATGACAAAGCCAGGACCATCCCTATTAGAAAGTGCTTTCTTGCCAAATCAACACGACTACCATCTGCATCAAGTTTGGGCCCCAACTGTTACATCTCATGACTATTTCAAGGAAGCCAAGAAATTTTGATAACAGCTTTTGTTGTGCGTGTAGAGAGGAGAGGGAGGTATATGGTAAAAGACGTCTTAGAATAGCTGTTAACCCAGAATCCAATCAAAATGTACTTCCTCACACTACCAGAGGGAGTATTTGATACAACTTTTCCAAAGAGCGATTTTGCAATAGTTGTCAGAAGCCTTAAAAAATGTAAATACCATTTGACTCAACCATTTTTCTTCTGAGAAGTTATCCTGAGAAAATAATCATGGATGAGCATTAAAGGTTTAGTCACAAGCAGTCACTGCAGTTTACTTGTCATAGTGAAATACTGGAATCAAGTTAAACACTGAACAATAAGGGTGGCTTAAGTGACTTACGGCACATCAAGATAACAGAATCCAATGCACTCTTCAAAAAAAACCTTTTTGAAAGTCCGGGTTTCCACAGTGGTATCTGAAGATGTATTCAACCCAACCCAGGCCTGGGCCCGGTCTCTCCTGTGCACATCCAGTACCAGTACCGTGCTTGACACAGGAAGGGGACTAGGCAACCCTTAATCAATGAGGAAATGAATGAATGACAATTAGGTTCTTACTGTGATACTAGATGCACCCTAATAACAAGGTTTTACCAGAGTAAGAGGAATTATGGAAACCATGTCAATATAAACAATTATTTTCAAATATGGCAATTATTTGAATTTGAATTACTTCATGTATTAAAAATGGAAATTGATTTTTCACTATTAAAGATACTCAGATTTGTCATTTTCATTAAATACACAAAATATGCAAGCAATGTGTAGGTGTCTGGTATCAAAATACCAGGAAAAACATTTTATTATTAAACTGAATATGTTTTGACCATATCACACAGTTGTATGTTTTTCAGATGCCTAGTACTGTGTATCTTTTTTTTTAAAGAGATGTAAACATTCATATAATTGGACACATTTTTCCATTCAAATGGAATTCTTCATCTTTGTCGTTTCTGCATCATAAAGACATGGAAACTCTATCCCAGTTCTACCTGTATGTACTGCTAAGAGTGTAAATGCACACAGCCATTCTGCAAATCAATTTGGCAATCTGTACCGAATGTTTGTAGCCATTTGACCTTATGATTCTATTTCTGGAAATACATTCTAAACAACTCGTGTTCAGTATTAGAAACAGCATTACAAAGATTTCCATCAAAAGTACCATTTATAAAAGCCCCTAAAAGAAAAGTACCTAAAGGTGAAATAAGTAAATTATGATATAGTCTTAGAAGGGGAATTAGAAAAAATCATTACAATATTTATAAAAAGCCTAAAATATGGTTTGAAAATGTTTAGGCCGCACTCCTAAATCATAAGAAATTGTACATATGGTACAATGAGGATAAAAACAAAACAAAACAAACATGTGATACATAGAAAAATGCCTGGCAGGAAATACAGCAAATTTGTTGCAAGATTTGTCTTTTCTTTTTTCGCATTTGCTGCATTTTCTGTAATAGGGGAGCATATACAGAGAGTTGGGCTATAATGTCGACGCACGCATTACTAAGATTACTGTCCCATATAAAATCGCACAGGTAGAAAAACCACAGGGCCTGGGGGAAAATGGAGTTAGGGCACAGCACTCAGAAACATCAGTGGCACACTGAAAAAAAAAAAAAAAAAAAGGTATGGACCTAACAACAACGACAGCACAGTCTTACACATGTTAAATGGTTAAGAAATCTAGAAATAGTATAATAAATATGACACTTTACTGTGAAAAAGCCCTGAGATTTTCTTGTGGAAGTCGGCATCGGAAGGGTTGCAGCTCATGAATTCCTGTGAAGTGGGGAGTGGCAGGTTTTCTAAAATCGGATCATCCAACCGTCACATTGTACCCCATAAACACACACGATTATGACTTGTCGATTAAAGAAAAATAATTTTTAAAATTAAAAAAATAATCAAATCAGACCTAAAGCCAGCCACCAGGCAGAGATGGGTGTGACTGAGAACACGCACAGCGAGCCGAGGCGGCCGGTGGATGGCGGCGGCATGGACACGCGTGTGCTTCGGTCCTCCCGTGAGGCTCGGCTGGGTACAGTGTTCTGTATTCGTCTAGCGTTTCTTGTGGATGAAAATGCACATAAGCAAATGCAAAATTCACATTATGTTCAAGTGGTTTCCTAATATATTACTCCCATTGGAACAAATTCATGTTTCACTATGAGATTATAGCAGAACTGACTGAATTTATATGTACATCATATATATTTATATGTGAGACATATACATAACAGAACCTTCCTAATAAACTTTAATATGTGCTAATAAAACAATATTTCTGAAGCTGTCTACATACTCTACACTGTCTTAAAACAACTAGTCACAAGAATGAAGAACAAGCAGGTGTGAATCTGCTTGGCAATGAGCAGGCAAAATAAGAAATAGGCCAGATATTTTACTATTTGAATAAGTTATGTTAGATCAGTATTTTGAAGGCTTATTTTAAAAACAGTATTTGATGGCTAGAATTGCTGCAGAACTGTTTTAATAAACTTTGGTCTATCAGATAAGTATTGGGCTAAATGATCCCAAGGTCATTTCCTATGCTAATAATGAGATTTTATGATAGTGTACTTTTTTCTTAATAATACAGCATTTTATTTTTAGATAAGAATAAATAAGCTCAGTTCCCAGAGGATCAAGATTTAGTACGAACTCCATGAATTTCAAACAGGAATTGAATATATTAAAAGTAAATTCAGTCACACCATTCTGAGTCTAAATATTCCAAATTTTCAAAGAAATGTTTAAAACACACTTTATATTTTGTTGTGGTTGTCTCTAAAAAGCCCTGTAAACATGTGAAACATCTCTGATTTCTACTATTTTTATATAACATATGCTGTTAAATTACTTTCTTCTGATTATGGAAGGCACCTATTTCTTTTAGCTGCTGTCTGGGCATTTCGGTGCCAACAGAATACAACCCACAGATGCACACCTTTGTATTTCCTACATGTCACCTGAGAACAGCGCAAAGTTTTCTTCTCATTTTAAAATTACCTTGACTTAAACAAACAAACACACAAAAAAAGGGATTTCCTGGGAAGCAGTTTGTCCAAATGAACAAATGAAAGGAAGTGTTCTTCCTTTTTTTTCTGATGGATGTTAAAAAAGGGGAAACAACTGGTTTGGCAAAGTATAGTACATCATCACTCAAACCTGAGTTCAATAGTTCAAATTTTTAGAGGCCTTAGGGAGGAAGAAAAAGAACTTTCTGTTTTCAAGGAAAATGAATTTGCCTGAGCTTTCAAAACTGAGCCAGCATATTCTGCAATATTCTGATCATAGACATACATAAAAGTCAGATGTTCAAATCAACGTATTGAAGCTGCTAAAATATCCAATGACTATTTGATTTTTAAGAACTTCCTGTTTTGAAGGGCAATGGTTTTGCCCAAAGCTTTACAGCCGTGCTAGCATATCATGATAATAGGTATACATAAGTTAGATGTCCAAATCAATATATGCATATAGCTGTTTAAATGAACTGTTTTTATTCGCTTTTTATAAATGAAGGAGAAACACTTGTAAGAATAGAGCCAAAATATAATCTGTCCATTGATGTAGTTGGCTAAACAACCAAGGAGTTGCACATGGAATGAAACGTTTAATGTCCATTGTCTGAGCATTTCATAATAATCACGTTTTTACATTTGGATAGCACTGCTTTCTCATTCATTATATTACTTGATTAATGATTTTCATGCTTCCTTCCCTTGAGAAATCAATAATCTATTAGAAACCATATTTGAACTACTGTCATGTCTTTCCCAATGCCTTATTTTTGAACAAATGCTGTCATACAGAGCAACCTCTGACATGCACAGGTTAACATTTGCTCTTTGATAATGTGTAAGTAGCCTGCACAGTTCAAGAGATTCAGTCATTAGTTAATTTTCCAGAGGCAGATCGTTTGAATCCCTGTGAAGACGGTGTAGCCATTCACTCTCCAGAAACAGGCAAAAATGCATCTTTGCAAAAGAAGGCCACATGAACAAAATTATGATGGAAAGTGAAAAGGCAGTAAGTTGAGGGGATGAGGAAATTTACTGGAAATCCAGGGCCATAGAGAGGCACGAGACTCCGAGGAGCAGGTGCACACATTTCAACATCCGTGAATTTCAGGACTCACAAGTCTCCAAAGCTATCCCTTGAAAATATCCAGGTTGACCACTAAGACAATCTGCAGCTGCTTTCGAATCACACTCCCCTTCATGTCAGCCTCTTTGCCCTTTTATTGGTGGGTTTCTGGAGCCTCTAATCAATGGTACTTTCTCTTTTCTCGTCCCCTTCTATTAATGGTTTTCTACTTTCTCCTCTGCTGCAATGATGTGGAACTTCTGGTCATGCAGTGAAATACTCTACAGTTCCGTCACATGTATGCAGAGGGTCACATGGGAACTGGCTTTATTTTAATCAGAATATTAGAAAAGTAAAGATCTCGTGCACTTACTGGTTTAAACTTAAGCCGCTAGTTTTTTTATTTCTTCAGTTCTCTGGGCTTCCCATACTCTCCCCTTCCCTCCTCCTTCGGCCCCTCCAGATAAATCCCCCTTAACCTGTCACCATGCTGCCAAAGCCCACCCTTAGATTTCTGAGAGGACTGGAAAGAATTAATAAATTAATTATTGACAACAATCCAATATTAAGTTTAAAGAAACGGCATGAAGATAGTTGCTGAACTTTACGTACAGTAAACTCCACTTATTTTAAGCAACATTCTGCTTCGTATGTCCTCCAAGACCTTTCTCAATGAGGCTCTATGAGTTGGAGAGAAATAGCTGCTGTTAACTAAATGAGAAACTGAACACTATGACAGTTGTAGTTTTCTGCCATGAGCAACAAACTGTGAGTCAGACGACGAAGGAATAAATTGCTTCACTCTGAGAGTCTCCCCATTCTCAGGGCTTTTGTTTTGTTTTTCATACTTTCTCACCATCACTAAAATTTCTGGAGAAAAGAAAGTATCAGGAACCTGGCAAGGAATGTCTGAACTATATCTGATGTCTGGTATTCCCAGTGAAGAAATAAGAATACGTCACTGATGGAAGAATAGCCAATGGTTGAAACTTTTAAAAAAAAATTTCAATGTTGGTGAGAGAAAACATAAAGTATTGAAATTTCTTCATTCTCTCATAGAACTTTCAAGTGACTGTTCAAGACGATGGAGATTCTTAAAGTAAGTTTGTCTTTCTTTTCACACTTCGAATGGCGTTTAGAAGAGCCTGGTACAGTACTGCCTTGAAAAAAAGCCACCATGCTTTTACCAAAATGTTCAAGAAAATTAAATAGGCATATCAGATGCAACATGACTACATGTGTTTCATAATTAATGCTCGAAACCACAAGCATCCATCCAAAGAGTATGATTTGCAATTTTAAAAATAAATAAATAAATAAATAAATATAGGAAGGAAGGAAGGAAGGACGGACGGACAGAAGACCAACTGACCTGGCTAAAATCCTCCTATAAAGAAGCTATCAATCAAGTCACTATGCATAAGTAAACACATCAGTACAGAAACCAGGACACGTAAGTGCTGCAACCAGGACAGAAACACACTAAACACAGTCTAAACTCTCCTTTCATCTTGTGAAGATTTATTCACACGGATGGCTAGCCACAATGATCTCAAAGCCAGTGCGAAGACCCCACCGGTCGACCCAAGTACAGGCAAGAAAGGGAGGCAGCGTCAGACAGATACACGGGGGAAGTTCCTCACACTCCTGCGCCTTCTGACGCATATCCGTTTACTCACAAACCCATGCTGTCTGGCTTCTGTCACACCACAAAGCCCACCTGGTCTCAAGGTCACCAGTGACTTCCTAGTTGATAAAGCAAACACTCTCAAACCTTTATTCGACCTTTTCATAGCATTTGATACCACCGACCTTGAAACCACTCCCTGTCTCCCACTAACATTTTATCAATATTACGAAAATTTTAAATATAGCAAAAGTTTGAAAGAATTGTAAAACTAACACCCATTTACCCACCAACTATATTCTAACTATACATTTGTCTATACTTTCATTGTCATACATCTATCCATCTATCCATCCCTCTATCCATCCATCCATTAATCCACCTTCTTTGTAATGCATTTCAAAATTGTAGACATCCATTCAGTCCCTTCGAAACACTTCTGCATGTATGGCATGGACTACAGAAACTCTCTCTCTTTCTTTCGGGCTAGAATATAAACATGGTTTCCTGGTCCTGCTCTCTTTCCACCCTCTCCTTGTGCTCTGCTATACACTTCATGTCTTAGTTGTGGCACAGCCTCTATGATCATGCCCTAGGAATGGCTCCCAAATCTGACCTTACTTGTGAGCTCCAACTTACCCAGAGCGCTTTCCACTTTACGTGTCCAAAACAAAGTTGTTTGTTCCCCTTGGCACCTGTTGTTCCTCCTTCTGTGTTCTTTATCACAAGTAGAGTTACTAACAAATATTCTCCAATTTCTCCCCGTTCCCTCACCCCTAGCATTCCACACAGCATTATAATTCCTACTACCAAAATGTCTAGCAAATCTTCCCCTCACTTCCCATGCACACTGCACTGATCTGGTTCAAGCCTCCATCATCTGTCCCCGAGATTCTTCAATAGACATCTACTCAGTATGCATCCACGTGCTACCCAGGATTAGGCTTCCAAAATGGAACAAGAGGAGTCTCTGAAATCAGCCCTCCATGGAAACCCTCCCGATATCCGCTCCTTCAACCCTGCTTCAAGAGCTGCAGGTAGCCAGCAGGGTGGCCACCGGCCTCAATTGAGCTCTTGAAGTGTAGCTAATCAGAACCGAGATGTGCTGTAAGTGAAATGCATACTGGATTTTGAAGACTTAGTATGAAAAATGCAAGCTATCTCATTAACAATGTTTTACTTTGGTTATATGGTGAAATTACAGTATTTTGACACATTGGCTTAAATTAGAATATTCTTAAAATTAATTTAGCCTCTTTATTTTTATCTTTTTAACTTAGGTCATTAAATATGAAATGTCCTATTTCAAATGAAATGTGTAGTTTATTATATCTCAAGCAGGAAGCAGTACAATTAATCAAAGTATGCACCTAAACTACCAACATAGTTTTACCATCTTAACTTGCTTATCCCAGCAGCAAAGAAGCCTGGAGAGCAAGTGGCCATGAAATTGTGAAAGGTATTTTCCACAGCTCGTTGGGAATTGAATATTTTTCCTTGCAAGAAGTGGTCCACATCCTGGAAGAAGTGGTAGTCAGTTGGTGCAAGGTCTGGTGAATACGGTGGATGACAAAGAGTTTCCAAGTCCAGCCTCTGTAGTTTAAGCAGTGTTGTTTGTGTGACATGTGCTTGAGTGTTGTCTTGCAAGAGGATTGGCCTGTCTCTAGTAACCAATCTCGGCTGTTTAACTGCAAGCATCCTCATCATTTCATCCAGTTGGTTGCAGGAAACATCCACTGTACTGATTGACCAGGTTTCATTAAGCTGTAGAGGATAATACCAGTGCAGGACCACCAAACACACACCATTAACTCTTTTTGATTAATATTCAGTTTTGGACCAAGTTTTCGCACTTCATCATTATCCAACCATTGTGCTGAATGCTTGCGATTGTCAAAAAGAATCCATTTGTCATCTCACATAACAATATAGTGTAGAAATAGTTGACCTATATGTCGTGACAGCAAAGAAAGGCAAGCTTTGAGACGATTTCTCTATGTGGAACTCTCCATCCAGCTTCTTTACCTTGCCCATTTGTTTGAAATGGTCCAATATTGTTGGAATGGTAGCATCAAACTTTGTTGCTAATTCATGCGTAGGTTGAGATGGATTCACTTCCACTACAGCTTTCAGCTCATCATTATCCACCTTGGTCTGAGGTTGCCCATGTGGCGTATTTTCAAAATTAAAATCACCGGAACAGAATTTCTCAAACCATGGACGGACTGTGGGTTCATTAGCCACATCCTTCCCAAATACTTCATTGATATTTTGAGCTGTCTGCACAGCATTGGTTTCACGATGGAACTCATGTACAAAAACAACACGAATTTTTGACTTATCCATGGTTTCATAACAATTGCTCTAAAAAAAAATTTGAAAGATAATCACAAGCCAAAACATGTGTTTGCAAGACTGAGGATGTACCTTCAGAATAAAAATAAAACAAGAGTGTCAAGGGGAAATGTCGGCAGTATCAACTGACAAACTTAGTACTTAAAGAAATTAGACATTTCATACTTAATAACCTAATAGATAATTGAAAATTACATATATGTTTCCCATTACATTTCTATTGGACTGTGCTGACCTAGAATAAAGTCCAAACTCCTTACATGCGCCATTTAATAATCTTCAAAAATGTTTCCCCAACCTTTGTTCCCCACTTGATGTCTCACTCCTCACTCGCACAGACAGAATGTTGGATGGAACTGCACTGTGGGATGGTTTCCCCGTCCAGAGGTCAGGTGACAGCAAGTATGACCTCACTGTGTCCCTACTACTCCTTCCAAATGCTTCACAGAATACCCAGGCATCCAACAGCAAACAGGAGAAAGGGAGAGCAGGGGAAGGTTTATAAACTAAATACGCTCAAGTTGAAAGTCAAGGAAACATCTTAATCTTTTCAAACAGGACTTCTATGTACACTTGCCAGTGTTTTCCAAACTTTTTTTCTCTTAAGATCCACTATAACAAATACTTTTTATATCCAATCCTTTCAGCGCACACTCTTCTATACATGCGAATAAAAAAGAGAACAAAGTTTCTCAAGATAGTACTTATCTTGTTTACTACATGTGATCCACTCTTATTTTATCCTATTTTATCCATTTTATATATAGTTCCATTTTTAAAAAATGCTTGATTTTATCATACATTCAGATCTCATGGTTCAGTTTGAAAACCCTTGTCCATGCCCATCATTTATTGTCTCACTCTGGTCTTCACCCTACCTCCTAGGGTACTGGCTGCCATTCACTTCAGTTGAGATTGATTTGCTCTGTCCATCCAGAACTTTGCGTTGTTTTAGTTTCCGTTTTGCTTTTTAATATGTGAATTATTTTCCAATATGTTAAAACAAATCCGTATTTCAAGTTTCCTTTGAAAAGGCAGAGGACATGGCAATAAGAGTCCAATTTCCCACTTTCAATTAACAGTTGAAGTAGTTTCTCCAAGGCTTGTGCTCAAACTGGCCACCCTTTGCCACAGGGCAAATGCACCTGAAAATCCCAAGAATTTTCACCACGGAGTCTTAGCTCCCCGTAACCTCCCTCCATATAAATATAAAACAGATCCAGTTTGTTTTCTTTCCACCATTAAACCCTGGCAGGGCATTCTATAGACCCTCTGGCCCTGGAGAAAGCCTTTTTTTTCTTTTTAAACAGATACCATTGTCATCCTACGGCCTCCTACACTAAGAAGAAAGAGTAGGACCTCATTAGTAAGAAAACGAGCGGCCTTTATTTCTTAAAAAACAACAACAACAACAACAACAACAAAAAAAACCCACAACGTTTTGGAAAAAAGAAGCTACAAGTATAATTAGAGTCCACCAGGAAATTAAAAAAAAAAAACAAAACAGTGCAAGTTTTTGTTTACTTTGTGAAAAGCTTTGTTTGTGAAATGAAATCGATGCATCTCTGTAGCCTTTCCCTCCCACCGGAACTTTTCCAAACATCAAATTAGAGCAGAGATGGCTTCAGTTAAGTGAGGTGATGGAGGGGGCGGTTAGCTCTGGGAATGTAACTTTAGTCGCAGCTTAATCCAGTTCTGTTTGTTAAATACCCGAACTTAATGAGAATCTGCAAAGATTTATGACCGTAACAAACACATCATTTTTGACTTTGTCATTCAAACCAGCTTGGCAACTTTGATATTTCCTAGGAAAGGAGAGATCTAATCCAAGTAAGAACTCTGAAAAAAGGAAAAGGAATTTTATTCCCATAATTTGATTGATTACTTCCTACTCTGAACACTCAAGAGAGAAAAAGCAAACTTTTTCCTGTCTGTACTCAGATTTCTCCTACTAATCTTTTACAAGCAGGCAACGACCATAAAACAGAAATTACTCTGGAGGATCCAAAGACCCATCATGCTAGCTGTGTCCCCAAATCTATAAGCATCAAAATATTAGGAAAAACATCTGAGATGAAAACAGAAATTTAAAGATGAATTGACCACTGATTCAACTCAATTCAATGCTTTAATTCACCATCTCTGGGAGGAGAAAAAAATAACAATGCTGTCACTGGGTTTATTCAAGGAATATTTTTGTCATTGCTGCAAATCCTCCAAAACTCAGTTTATATATTTTGGGGCATGCAACTGCTTCCCAATTGCATTCTTCCGAATTGTACCCTTGGAACTAGAAGCCTTGAATTCTTTTCTTTTAGCTTACCCTTGGCAAGGCACTTCTATTTCTTCCTACGCAAAAGACAATCTTTAAGATACCTTCTACCTCCTCCAGCATCCTCTCTGTTTTTATTTCACTGGAGCTAAAGGAAGTTCAAATCAACAGTCATGTCTCATGTGGCTAATGGCCTGACCACTGCAGTGAGGGCTTGGTGCTAACAATGACCAGCTGGCAGGAAATCGATTCGATGAACATTATTAATAACAATAATAATGAAGATAGAATAGTGCTGGAGGCAACAATTCCGCTGTGCTCTGATCGGAGATATTAACATATCTAAAGAATAAAAAAATGTGTGGTTCCAAAGGTGAAAATATAGAAAAAAGTATAAAAGACAGACTAGGCAGTGACTCAGCAAGGTGCCAGGAGGGAGCCCAACTGGGGGTCCCTACGGTGCAGATGGGTGGACACCGGGAACCCCTCACCTTGCCCCAATTCCAGGAGCAGGAAGCAGCTTTCTGATTACATTGCTGACAATATTTTGGCTTCCTCAAGCCACAGAGTTTAGAAGGAGGAAACTCGTTTCTTTGGTCTACTTAAAAGTCTTTGTAGTGGTTATTGTTATTTTTTAAATAAGTGGAGGGAAAAAAAATCAATTGAATGGCCCAAGATTTCTGATATGCTCAATAGGATGAGTTCTGTGATGAGATTACTTCTTGATAAAACAGAGATGGCTTCATTATTTTATAATAGGCCAACGGACTAACATGGATATTAAATACTTTTAAAAATTCACTTTTTCGACCATATTTTGATGTGTTGCCTGATTTTCTAACAAAAGGTTCAAGATCAGAATCAAACACGTCCAAGTCACTCCACCACGTGGGGCCGCCTTTGCGACACCCAAGGCACTATTTAAACAGGAACCACACGTGGGCAATTCTGTCAGCCAGGATCACAGAACACTGGTGGTGAAATGCAGGCCTGCTGGGGCTGGGGGAACCTGCTTCAGCAACAGTTCTACTCTGTGACCTTGGGCCAGTTACTTCCTCTTTCTGAGCCTCTGTTTTCTGATCTATAAAATGAGGAAAATGATAGGACCTGCTTAAAAATATTAATCATATTAACAACATCATTGAGACTACATTCAGCAGATCGTTCTGCATCGTTCAGCACACAGCGAGGGCTCAACGAATTTAGCTATTATCACCTTACATCTACGATGACAGATTTCAGCAAAGATGACCTTGGAGGGCACAAATATTTTGCTATTTTTCAGAAGGTTCAAAATGTATGAAGAAAAGTGTATACCTGCTAAAATGGAAAAATGCTGAACAACAGTAGAGGATGGTATTAAATCACAGAAATTTTTTTTTATCTACGTAAGTATTGGCAGCCTGTCCCTTGCATGAAAGAAGTGTATTAAACAGATCCAATAAAGATAAATGAATCAATGACTAAAAGGAAATACTGTTAGCCTCTTGGAGTTTCTAGATGGAGAGTGTTGTTTTGTTTTGCTTAAGTAAAAATGTAATGTGGACAAAATTATTTTTACAGTTGTTAAAAATATTAAAGGAAATGTTCTGAGGGAGATTTCCATTACCCTATTCAACCAGAAGCCCAGATACAGAACTGTATGTTTACAAACAGCAGAAAATGACAGCATGCCACCTAAGCAGGGACTCTGAGTCTGATAACAGCAGCAGTCCAGTATGAACAGTCCCAGCAGCATGCACCCATAGTTAGGGAATGCTCCAGTCCCGGCCCTTGAGGGCTCTGAGGTTTGGACATTCTCTCTCCCTCCCTCCCTCTTCCTTGAACGCAGTAACTGTTCCAGGTCTGTTTTGCTCCCGCGCTGGTCTCATTCTCATCCTTATGAGGATCCTCATCCTCATAAGCCGTGATATGTCAATCATAGGTTAAAGCCCCAGGTCAAGAAGACAGAATATTTCAGCTGGCTGGGAAAAGAAGGGCTGCGTTGTCATCTTAGCCATAAGGAGCGTCCACAGCCCCGGCACCATCTCTTTACCCTATAAGCAGCTTTCCTACCTCTGACACCTGCCCCACCTATGCTTGTGGCAAAAAAAAAAAAAAAAAAATCCACATGGCCAAGTCTGATTTTCCCCGGACCCTACTTCAGTTCTTTGTGTCCCCAAAGGCTCATCATTTACATAGAAGTCTTTGCTGTCACAAGAAGGATTATGTCAGGGATGGGGACCCTTTACACCTTTTTCACTTTACATTTACCAGCCATAGAAAAGAGAAAGAAAGAAAAACAAAACTGTCTCTGTGCTTGGTTGAGGAACAAGAGAGCGGGAGGGAACCATGAGCTAATGTTATTATGAAATAAGCTGGGGGAAATATCAGTATGTCTGGAAGCAACAGGTGCTGGCAGGGCAGGGAAGGCCGCAGGCCCATCCGGGGGCCTTCCAAAGGGGAGGAAAGAAGAAACATGAAATAAAAGGGAATTGGTGTGGACGGAATGTTTCAGTTGGAGCCCTCATCCTTTGACCCGTTAGGCTCCTCCTGCCTTCTTTGTTTTTACTTTTGGTTTTAGAATAATTTTAAATATTGCAAAACAAAATAGTACAAAGAATTCCCATACACCCTTCACCAAGACTCCACTAAGGTTATCATCTTACTTAACCCTAGTATGGTACAATGATCAAAACCAAGAAATCAGCCTTGGTAAAATGTATTAACTAACCCACACACATTATTCCCATTTTTCCAGTTTTCCCAGAAATGCCCCTTTTCTGCTCCATGATCCAGTCAAGGGCACCCTCATATTTACTCATTAGCAATGACTCAACTTTGTCTCCTGCCATCTGGGACAGTTTATCAGTCTTACTTTGTTTTGTATGATCATGACACTGTTGAAGAATACCGGTCAGGTATTTTGCAGAATGCCCCTCGACTGGGGTTTGTGCAATGTTTTGTCATGGTTAGACTGGGGTTACGGATTTAGGAAAACGTGACGCCATCCTCATTGCATTTCATCAGGGGAACACGATCTCAACACGGTAACAAGGGGATGTTAACCTTGATCACTTGGTTCAAGGCAGTGCCTGCCGGGTTTCTCCACTATAATGTTCTCATTCATGCCTTTCTTCCTGCCTTCCTTCTAGCCTGACCACCGCCCCGCCCTCCAGCCCTGGTCGGCAGTCGCAGAAACGCCTCTCCTGTTGGAACTCTGAAAACACTTTCCTAGGAAGCTGTCCCTTGTGCCTTGTGCCTGGGCAGGATCTTCAACAGGGTGTCTGACGGGCCTGAAGGGTTAAGCAGGCTGCTGTGTGCTGCCTGTGAGGAATCGCAGGACCCTCCTCCGGAGCCTGCACCGCACAGGGGGGACGAATGAGGCTGCATTACTGATGTTGAAGTAAAATCATCTGGAAGTATTTTCATTTGAAGCTGGCTTTCAAAAACGGAGGCAAAACACACTAACAAAAGTAATCCGGGGCATATGGCATTCCTTTCAGTCATAAGCATTTCTAATATAAATCCCCTAATCATATATATCTTGGTTTTCAGGTTTATTGTGAAGTCAAGTCTCTTTTATTTCTCTCCAAAGAAAAAACTCTTTGCCTAAAAGAATTGAAATATTCCTGCCTAAAAGAGGCAAAGTGCAGCTCATCTGTGCTAGGCAGATCATACTTGCTGCAAGTGCTACCTAAACACGAGTTTTTGTGGCTGCTGTTGTTTCTTGCAATTGAGACTGCGAATATGCCCTGATCTTGAGAAGGTTTTCAAAGTTCTCCCTTTGGGGTTCCTTGCTGACTCCTCCTCCCACTAGGTGGCGCTACACGTCGCATTCAAAGTAGGCTGCTCTCAACAGTCAATGAATAGAATTCTGGATTGAAACCTTTGCAAGAATGTCTCTCGCATTCCTAACGGCAAGTACTAAACTTCATTCTTAATAAATATTTCCCCTTTTCCTTTTCACATTTACTGTCATTAGATAACTTCCAGAACAGGCTAAATCTGAACTTCTGCAATACAGTCTTGAAGTAATCTTAGGATAAATGTAATTTTTAGGTACACGAATAGTCAAGACCCCATGAGTAATGCAAAAATCCGAGGGTTGCAGCACTGGAGGCAAGAAATTAGGGAGATGCTTCCATTCAATGAACTCAGCATTGCCTTAATTTCTAAATTTCAGCTTCGTGTAAATTTATTTATTAACTATATCAGTATTTCCCACAGAAATTTTTAAACTGTATCAAATTAGCAAACGTTTTAAAGTGGTGACAAGCATTTTTAAGACATCTTATAAATGCAAAGACTAGGGAGCAAAAACATTACCTTGGTGCAACTTCCTGTGATTACATATTAAAGGCATGTATTTAATAAGAGACCTTATTTTCACAATTGTAACTCATCACTTAAGCAGAAACAAATTTCCTAAAAGCTTGTGGTCTAATATCATTAGGAAACATATTCTAAGAAATGATGCTTTTTAACAGCCAAGTTACTATTTACTTGGTGAAAGAAGATCTTCCACTAAGGAAAAGAGCTAAGAATATCAAGTTCCCCACTGCGCCCAGCAATTTGACTGGTGGTAACTGCATTTGCAATTGTTCAAATGTGTCCTGCAGAGCAGCGGTCCCCAAACTTTTTGGCACCAGGTACCACTTTCATGGAAAGCAATTTTTGCATGGACCAGCGGGGGTGGGAGGTGGGAGCGGGGGGAAGATGGTTTCAGGATGATTCAAGTGCATTACATTTATTGTGTAATATACAATGAAATAATTATGCAAACCTCTCTGCTAATGATAATCTGTATTTGCAGCCACTCCCCAGTGCTAGCATCACTGCCTCGGCTCCACCTCAGATCATCAGGCATTAGATTCTCGTAAGGAGGGAGCAACCTACATCTCTCGTGTGTGCAGTTTATAGTAGGGTTCTGGCTCCTATGAGAATCTAATGCCACTGCTGATCTGGCAGGAGGTGGAGCTCAGGCAGTGATGCGAGCAATGGGGAGCGCTGTAAATACAGATGAAGCTTTGCTCACTCACCCACTGCTCACCTCCTGCTATGTGGCCGGTTCCTAACAGGCCACAGACTGGTACCGGTCCATGGACCGGGGCTTTGGGACAGCAGCTGTAGAGATACAAGGCCTTTTGTTGTTCTTGTTTATGTCAGGGAGATTTGTTTTCTCTGCAACACTCCTCATAATGTGAGCATCTGGTCTATGTAAGGTTAGCCCCTGTGGTCATTAATTGCACAGGCTTATTTCATTCCCATGACCCCTCCAAAACACAGATTTGGCACTTCTTCTTTCCTGGCCAATCAACAGACATATGAGACAAGTATCTTAGCCTAAGTGCTTGCATTTTAAGGGGAGGGCAGGAGATTACAAGGTTGTGATGGATTTTCACCCAATGTCTCAGCATTTCACACAAAGTATATCAGCACATTATAAATCTCATCCCTACAATGGAATACTCACTCACACAAGGTATTCCAATTCCAGGCTCTATCAAAAGTATTGTTGCTGTTGTTCAATGCCTGGACTATGATCTCAATAGCCCCAAAGCCTGTTCTATACCCAAAATGTCCAACATTGCTCAGAAGTTCTCCAACCATGTAACAACTTTCCTCTTATAAATTCCATCACTTTCCCCACCTACTGGGTGTCGGCTCCTGCACACACGTGCATGTGTCTGAGGATGCACACACACACGCACACAGGGCCTGGGCTGGTTGGCTTGTGTTGCTGGTGTTGTCTACTAGGGAAGGGCCCAGAGTTCAGACATTCAGCAAACAAAAGGACATCATTTGGGCCTTCCAACCTCTCACTAGGTGGGGAGTGTCCAGGCACTGAGAGCTCCTGGGAACTATATGGTGAAAGAAGTTACACCCTCTCCCTTGTGGACATGTACTCCAGACTCAGAGTCCAAAGCAACATCTTCCCACTCTCCTCCTGCCCTTTATCCCTTCTCCACGCTCTTTGCCTCGCCCTAAGGACAGAGAGCCTTTGGCCTTCAGTCCAGATGACCTTGCATGGGTGGCCAGACTCTGCAGCTCGCTTGGCTCAGATTTCATTTCAAACCCTTCATGCAGAAGGGGCTTGCGCGGCGCAGGCGGGGTGGGAAACCGCACATGGAGGTGCTCCCAGCTGCTCCCAGCTGCTCCCAAATGCCGGGTTCCCCTCACAGGGCCCGAAAGGGCCTCTGTTCAGTCAGCCTCTCTGGTGGACTCGGAAAACAAGACCATGATCATTAGAGGCCAGAAAATTTGAAATTTTGATGAAGTCAGGGGAGCACTAACTCCTAAACTCTGAGATGAGTCGTCTTTGATCTACAGAGTGAAATGATTCTAGCAATATTCTTCTTTGCCGAAATTGTCCAGACTTGTTAAAGAAAAGGAATTAAAATATAGAAATAGACACGCCAATAAGTATTTCCTATCTTGTGCCAAAATGAGAGACTGAAATGTTACGGAAACCAATCATTTATATACATACATACTATGTATGTGTATATGCGTACATATCTGTAAATACCTTATAAATAGGTACCTTTTGTCTTAGGAGAAAAAAAGACATAACTTTTAGTTCGTACAAATATAAATGAGCAGAGAGGAGGGCCCTCTTATTAAATTCTGAGCTCACCTGCTCTTGAACTACAGTAGAGACATTTGGGTTTGACTTCAGGTAAAGATCTCAACATTTTGAAGCTAACGAAACCATTTTCCACTTTCTTTTGTGAACCCACCACACACACAATGGGAATGGACCCTGTCCACTGCAAAGGACTGCTTTCCCATGACACGCAAGCCACAGACATTTGTTGTACTGATATCATGTCTGCTAAATTAAGTCATGAGGAATGTTTTTTAAACCCCATCAGGGTGGAGTTTCATATCCAGAAAACTCCACTGAAGTGTCCTAAATTATTATTAAGAAACCTCTCTTGGCATCGAAAAATTTGCCTTTCATTTATTTTAGAGGAAGACTATCAGGACATTTTAAATCAATATGAATAATTTCTTTTTTTAGAGATTTTGAATAACAAATTCATTTTCTTAGCCTTTACTACAAATTTGTTCCGAGGAAGTGTTTATTACTTTACTCTTGAGATGCATTTTATAAAGTATTTTTTTTCTTCCCAGTGCGAGGAGTTTGTCAAAACATCTCAGCAACAGGCATTTCTAACTCACAAACTCATTCTCCAAGACATCTTCTTGAAACTTCTTAATAGCAACAGATTTCTCCCTTTGCGACAACAGTAGGGGGCAGTACCACAGTAAACTATTAGGGCTAACAGATCTCACTGGCAAAAAAACTAGGCTAGACATCTCAGGATTCTCCCATGTAAATGTGCATCTAAAAATATTACAGAGATTTTTCTCTTCCATAATGCACTTCAGGGTGCAAATATTGGAATTTTATTTGTGCGTGTGTGTGTATGTTTGTGTGGTCATAAGCATATGACAGAAATCTTATATTGCAAACTTTGGGCTGACTCAAGAAGGTTTAACCAAATCCCTTGTTCTAAAATATTAGCTAAATATAAGTAGCTAAAATGCACTTACTAGTTAAGTGGCATCCTGTGTGGGACATTTTCTTTTTTCACAGTTAAGTCTCCAATCTTTTTCACAAACACCAAACTCTAAGTTTAGAGCCAAGATGAAAGAGAACTTATGGGGAAATTTCATTAAATAATCACATAATCCAGGCTCCATAGGTTGGATTTTTTTAAATAAGTTTTCTATGTAATTGAGTTAAACTTAAATTTATGCATCCAATAAAAAACCATGGCAAACGGTAAAACAAAGACATTGCTCCAACACTTAGAAAATTAAATGCACCAAACCATGAAGTCAACTGTGCAGTTATTTTTGTAACCACCATAAATTGCTTTATAGAACTCTTCTGCTGGAGTAAACAATCCCAGGATAGATTTACTTTACAGCATGCACCCAATTCCAAAGGAGAGAGTGGCCTAAAACTTTTTGGCTTCTTTTTCTTTTCTTTTCTTTTTTAATACTCATGTTTCTAGCTACCTCGAAACCTTCCTTCTCTTACGGGAGCTCAGAAAGGTCCATGGAAAATAAGATCCAGGTCTATAGATATACTTGTGCCCTCAAATACACATTTCTGGAATAAGAAGAAACAATCCTACTTTGTGGAAATAAAGTTTGTATGGCGAAAGGAAAATAAAGGGTTTTAGTACTAAATACTTCACCATATTTAATAGCACCTCAGAGCCCAACACAGTCTTAGATGTTTCAGACAGTCAGTTTGAAATGTGTTCGCTTATAGCACGGTGCGAGGCTGAATTCAATGCAAACTGCTATAGATAAGAGTTTTAGGGGTCTTTAATCACTTCTTTCTTATGTCCTTGATGGAAAAAACAGAGCTGCCTTTGTGCTAAAAAGAAGGACCTGTTGTTTCCAGATTCAACAGGTCATTTTTATAAGAACTTCCCAGAGGATACAACATAAATGACAGAAACACAAGGGGATATTTTAAGTGGCTGATGATTTTAAATGATATATAATCTATATTAAGGGAAGGTTGTTTGTTTTTCTTTCCAACAAATGGAAAGTTACTGTTTTAAAAGTGTTTAATGTCTGAATGTGATTTTTAGGACCAAACCTTTTCTCATGAGTTGATTTACTGTAAATTTTTCTCCTGAAATCCATCTAAGGGTGAGCTTCACCACTCAAGTAAATAAATTTGTCAAGTCATGTCCATTTCTGTTTTGGGGATAAATGGCTATTTTAGTGGGCTTTTGAAATGTATCTAAATTGTGCTGCAACTTTTGTAACATTATTTCAGTTAAAATAACGGGTAGAATGCATATTTTATGAACAAGATAAACTTTATAAAATGGAAAATTCTAGCAACATGGTTTTTCCTTGTACTTGGAGGAAAGTAGAAAAGCCAATATTTTACGGCAAACAAAATCCAGGCGACGTTCAGGCTTATTAGTTTATCTGATTCTATTATTAAAGGTGGTCTGAATTTGAGGAGACTGGCAAATTTAAGATTAAAATAAATAAGACTTGTTTCCTAAACTGTATTCATAGGATTTTTCACAATGTATTTTTGTTCCTTTTCTTCCTTTTTTTTTTAATTGGCAAACGTATTTGTAAAGAGAATTGTTTGAAGATCTTTAGAAAAGTTTCAGCCAGTCCTGAGACAAAAGTTACTTTTCCCTATAAATATGAAAAGCACTTTACAAAACTCATACCTCGCCCTAAACAAAATTTATTACCAAGGAAGCGTTCTTTAAAACACGGTGACTGGTTGCTGGCCCTTGCTGGGACATATATTTCCCAAACTACGTAGACTCTCTGGTTCTCGACACTCTTACTAAGTCTCTATATTACTTCCCACCCAGGGCAACTACCTGGCAAAGGATCAAGGTAATAGCAAAGACTGTGTTAGCCACAAGGAAATGCCCTAAAAATAAAGAAGAAATAAAAACAGGTTTCCTTGGGAAGCCTACTGCTAATCGATGAACAGGTTTCTAACTTAGGAGGAACTTTTCTTTCTTCTTTAGCTAAATAACATGATGACTTTCACAGAGCAGGAGAAAGAGGTGAGACTGGCTATTTAGAAAGAGAATCCCGAAGACTAAAAAAAAAATCAATAAGGCCAAAATTTCCTTCCCACTCCCTCCCTCGACACCCCTTCCGAGGAAGAAGACATAGTGGAGGAACAGACCACTGAACTTAAGGAGCGCTACAGACGACCCTTTGCCTTCTGCATGAAGTGGGGAGAGGCGCGGACTGGGGGTCACCAAGGTCTCCCCCAGGTCTCCCCCTCCCCCGCCCCAGAACCCCCGAGCTCTCGCTGCCCGCGCCGCGGCCCGCGCCTGCTTACCGGTACCAGGCGAGGCCCTTGTCGTAGCTGCGGTCGAAGAAGTGGGGCTCGGCGCCCACGGCGCGCACGTCGGGGTGCACGCGCAGGAACTCCAGCAGCGCCCGCGTGCCGCCCTTCTTCACGCCGATGATGATGGCCTGCGGCAGCTGCTTGCTGCCTTCGTCGAGAAGCAGCGCCAGGGTCCCCGGCGGGGCCTCGGCCACGCTGCTTCCGGCCCCAGAGCCACCGGGACCCACGGCCAGTCCAGGGGTCTCCTCTTCCCAGGCCGCTTCGTCGCCGTCGTCACGCGGAGCGGGCGGCCGGCGCCTCCGCCACTGCTGCAGTTGCAGGAGGCGCTTTCTCTGTGCCGGCGCGGGCCACACCGCCAGCTCCCGCGGGCCTCCGGCCAGGACGCCGCGACCCGGGGCCCCCGCCTCCTCGCCGCTGCCGGACAGCCCCACGACGGGGCCCGACAGGGTCTGGCAGCGCTCGGCCAGGCAGTAGAAGACGTAAAGGGAGGTGAGCAGGGAGCAGAGCATCAGCAGAAACTTCCGGAAGATGTTGCGGGACAGCGGCTCGGCCGAGGTGGGGTGGGCGCCGGCCGGGCCCGGAGGGGCCATCCTAGCCGGAGGCGACGTCGGGCAGAACGCGGGCCATGCTAGGCTGGGACTCCGCCAGGTGCCATAATATCCCCCAGGCGGGCCTGCGCGCTGGCCAGAGGCCACATCGCTCGTGCGCCCCTGCGGCCGTGCGAGCTGCCCTGAGAGAAAGCGGCCGGGGCTCCTCGGGGGGACGGAGCCCCGGGAGCCCCACTCAAGGTTTCTGCTTCCAGTCGAGGGGGCGGGCAGGGGGACGCGGTGCCGTGCTTAAGAAACCATCGTCTTAGACGCGCCCAAGTCCTGAGGCTTGGGGCATTGCTCCGCGCCCTCGTTCCCCTGAGTGTTGCCGGAACGGAATGGGGTCTTGGCGGAGGCGGCGAAGGCGTGCGTCTTAGTCCCGGCTCCGAGCGGCCTCGTGGCGCGGATTTCCGCTCAGCGATCGTGCATTCCCCGCTCGTCCCGGTCAGGGGACGCGCGGCTGCGGGGCCGCTGTGCTCCGTGCGCTCCAGACGGTGGCGAGCGACAATGCCCTCCAGCCCCAGCTTCCTCTGGTCCCCTTGCCTGCCTGGGCGCTCCCTCTCGGCCCGGGCTCAGGTCCTTTTGGCCCCGGAGAGAGGATCCCCCCGAGTCCCTCTGCCCAAGCGGGAACCAGAAGGCCGGCGCCGAGCCGTCCGCTCTCTCCGCGCGCCCGGCTGCTCCAAACCGCTCTGGGACCCCACCTGTGAGCGGCGTGGCGCGGCCGGGGCTGCGCGGGACCTGTCAGCGGCCGCGGCCACTGTGCTCGGCCACTGTGTTCGCAGGCCCTCCCCCGCTGCCTCCCGGGCCGCCGCCTCCGCCGCCACACGTGGGGTGCGGAGGGCAGCAAACTTGGTGGTGACGTCAACGGCCCCGGGCCGGACCAGCCCCCGGACGAGCGCGGCGGGGCGCGGACCGGCGGCGTGGGATGGAGAAAAGGTGGCGCGGGCTCCGCAGAGGCGGCCCAATGGCACTGGAGAGGGCGGGGGCGCCCGGGGAGACGCCCCTTCCCCACTGTTCTCCCTCCCTCCGGGCAGCGTCTCCCCCTCTGAGCCGAGCAGGGGCCAGCGGCCGCTCCGCGGTTGCCTGACTGAGCCAAGGCCGGCCGGATCCCTGGGGGCCGACTTCCACCCAACGAGCCACTCGCTTGACTGGGGACCCCCAAACCTCTCCAGCAGAGCCCAGCCCTTCGCAGCCCTGACCCTCTCCAGGCTCCCCATGCTCTGTTTCCCTCCCGCCACTGTTGCCACATCCTCCCCCACCCCACCCCTTTCCATGGCTTTGAACCTCCTCCTCGTCCCCGAACCTTTGGAAGTTTTGTTTGCAGCAGTTCCCGGCACAGCGCTGCACGCCACGCCCCCGTTTGTGTGGCGCAAACTGAATTCCTCTGCGGCAGCTCGCCCTTCTACCTACTCAACTGCCCGCTGCAAGCCCTTGAGCAAAGCCCTTCCTCCCTTCATCAGTAGTTTTTTCCTTTCAGTTGTTTTCCCTCGGATTTGTTTAAGGATGATCCAGAGTCCCCCGCGGCCTAGAAAGGAACAATCCCCTAGGAAAAGAGCCAATAAATAAATCAAAGGCAGGAATTAAGATTTTAAAAAAATCAGCTGCGAATCCAAGTCCCTATGTCCAGTTTTTGATGAAGTGTCTTTTTTCTTAATGTTATTTGTATTTGTGTGTGTGTGTGTGTGTGTGTGCGCGCTCGCAAAGGGGTTAAATGTTCTTTCACGAACAGCGATTTCCTCCTTCTCTTGCCTCCCCTGACCCTATATCCTCTTGGCGCACTCCCCGGGGGAGCAGGTCAGGAAGGGATACAAACGGCCTTGCTGTTTAATGGAGGGAGGTGGCCCGTGGAACCTGCATGAGGTGGTTTTTTGTTCCAGTCCTATTTGTTCCTTATTTCTTGGCTTCCTGGCCCCTGCAGGACACCGTATACTGTGGTCGGTCGCCTGGCTGCTTCATACCAACGCCGGCAAGTTGTGGAGGCAGCTTTCTGGGCCCACTGTGGATGCTAACAAGATCCCACGGGGACATAATGTCCATGTTGCAGGAAACTCACCAGGAGTTCTTGCTGCCCAGTGGTGGGACTTCAGCTTTCCACCCGCCTGCCTTCCTGCTCTTGACCGTAGAAGTGGAAGTCAGTGAGGTACTTTCTCAGCTTCCAAAGGGGACGGCATGGTTCTGTACTTGCATGGAACTGCTGGATTTGGGCCCTACTGGATAAATACTCACTGCTGCATTTGGTTTTATGTTTATGAACTACCAATCCCAACTGATTCTACAACCAGTGAAGAGCTTTTTAGCTTCTGATGCCATGAAACACTGGACTTTCATAAGGATAAACAGGAAGTCCTGCCAAGCTTTAAAGTTCCTTTGTGTCCTAAAATTGGATATTGACAAACCAGTTGAGGTTTAATACTCACTTAAGCTTTAATGTCTTTTAAAACTTTTCTCTAAGTATTGGGTCCGATTTGCAGAAGGAGAACAAAACAAAGACCATTTTAAAGTTGTTCTGAAAGCCTGCAATCCCACAAACGCTTACACACGTGCTTCGGTTTCCTCAGCTGGAAAAGGTTGGGCTCCGAGTTCCCTTCTAGCTCCAAGGTGACACAATAGCGTGTGCTTGTTCATTCACATTCTGAACATAGGTATTTCCTTTAGCGTGGGTATTAAAGACTCATGCTTTGTAGGAGACATGATGCTCACAGTCACTGGCACAATAGCCACAGCAGCTCTGCACATTACAAGGAAAATGTGAGCCACAAATACAAGCCACATAGGTACTTTTAAATTTCTAGCAAATTTCAGGACCTTGAAAAAAGGTAAAAAGAAACAGGTAAAATTATTTTTTCATAATACATCCCATACATCTAAAATGTGATTTTAACATGTCAATATAAAAATGGTTGAGGTCATTTACGTTCTTTCTTTTCATACCATGTCTCTTGGAGCTGCATTTCCAATGTCCAATACCCAATAACCACTGGCTTAGTGGTTACCGTAGCACACAGCACACTGGGGATGTTGTTTTGGTGAGAAGGATGCGTCTGTCAGGGTCTCAACAGGAATCGGCGCATTCAAATTAGGATAATTCATGGAGGATTTATTTACAAAAGATCTGTTCATAAAGGAGCAAGACAGACAAAAGCCACATATAGCGAATAACCCTGAACTAGTAGAACTGGAGCTGTTGCCACCTTAGGTCTGAAGGAATGAGGGAAATGAGGGGTTATTAAAACCTAGCAGGAAAAAGTCAGAGAAAAGAGGCTTTTGAGAGAAGCAGCTTTAGTGGTGAGACACAGCCTGCCCCAGCCAACCTCTTAGGGAAGGAGTCAGGGACAGAAATGTTCCATGTGGCATTATGTCTAATCATGGCAAAAATCAAGAAGAGTGATCAAAGTTTCATGATAACGTTAGATTCAGTCATACTACACAACGTCTTAGAAAATATTTTTCCTCATCCATTCAGATGCATTCATTAGAATGGAAACGAGTTGGAGCTAATAATTATTATGGCAATTTGAAGGAAAACAATACTTACCAGAAAGCACAGTAGATCTTGTTGCACAGTTTCTTCTTGTTATTCCCTTTCTGTTTGTCATTCCACCTGTATTAGTCAGGGCTCTCCAGAGAGAGAGAACCAGTAGTATAGATGGATAGATGGATGGATAGGTAGATAGATAGATGGATAGACGGCAGGAGATTGATTAGGGGAAGTGGCTCACACAACTATGGAGCCTGAGAAGTCCCAGGACAGGCCGTGTGGAAGCTGGAAACGCTGGGATGCTCATGGTGTGGCTGAGCCCGAGTCCAAAGGCCTCAGAACCCAGAGGCACTGATATAAGTCCTTAGAGTCCAAAATCCAGAGAGCCTGGAGTTTCTGTGTCCAAGGACAGAAGAAGGAGAACATATCCCAGCTCCAGGAGATAGTGAAGACACATGCACTTTTCCTCTGTTTTTGTTCTATCCAGGCCCCCAGCGGACTGGATGGTCCCGGCCCACATTGAGGGTGGATCTTCTCTCCTTAGTCCGCTCGATCCCACCCACTACTCTCCTCTGTTAACACCCTCACAAATACAACCCAAAATAATGCTTTCTCTATGTACTCCTTAATCCAGTCAAGTTGACACCTAAAATTAACCATCAGACCATGTTAAAGCATATATCCACTCCTTAAAAACAATAAGGCTCTTCCTTGGAAAAGCTCCAGATTTTTTCCTTGCTATCCCAGAAGCTGGTCTTGAGCTCAGTGGTGAAATGGCCGAGGTCTAAGTTCAGTGACTTTCAGCTTCCCTCTCTGCACCCTTCTCCCTCCCTGGTGTGGTGTCCACTCTTGAGATACCACCCTGTGTCCTCTAGGCATCTGACTGGCCACTCCTTCCCAGTCCTGGACCATAGAAACCTGTTATTGTACTAAACACAGGATTGCTTATCTTGTCTCATACCTCTGCCACGCAGGTTTTATTATTTTTTATTTCAGCATATTATAGGGGTACAAAGGTTTAGGTTACGTATATTGCCTTTGCCCCACCCGAGTCAGAGCTTCGAGTGTGTCCATCCCCCAGACGGTGCACACCATAGCCATTAGATGTAAATATACCCATCCCCTTCTCCCCTTGCCATCTGCCCAACACCCGATGAATGTTATTATTATATGCGCACTTAAGTGTTGATCAGTTAATACCAATTTGATGATGAGTATATGTGGTGCTTGCATTTCCATTCTTGTGATACTTCGCTTAGTAGAATGGACTCCAGCTATATTCAGGATAATATAAGAGATGCTGGATCACCATTGTTCTTTGTGGCTGAGTAGAACTCCGTGGTATATATATATCACATTTCATTAATCCACTCATGTATTGATGGGCACTTGGGTTGTTTCCACATCTTTGCAATTGTGAATTGTGCTGCTATAAACAGTCCAGTGCAGATGTCTTTTTTATAGAATGTCTTTTGTTTCTTTGGGTAGATGCTCAGTAATGGGATTGCTGGATCAAATGGTAGTTCTAGTTGTAGCTCTTTGAGGTATCTCCATATTACTTTCCACAGAGGTTGTACTAGTTTGCAGTACCACCAAGAGTGTAGGAGGGTTCCTATTTCTCTGCATCCATGCCAACATTTATTGTTTTGGGTTTTTGATAAAGGCCATTCTCACTGGAGTTAAGTGATACCTCATTGTGGTTTTGATTTGCATTTCCCTGATGATTAGAGATGTTGAACATTTTTTCATATGTTTGTTGGCCATTAATGTGTCTTCTTTTGAAGGTTTCTGTTCATGTCCTTTGCCCACTTTTTAACGAGGTCGTTTGATTTTTTCCCTTGCTGATTTTCCTGAGTTCTATATAGATTCTAGTTATGAGCCTTTTATCAGATGTGTAGCATGCAAATATTTTCTCCCATTCTGTAGGTTGTCTGTTTGCTCTTGTGATAGTTTCCTTGGCTGTACAGAAGCTTTTTAATTTGATCAGGTCCCATTTATTTGTTTTTGTTGGTGCTGTGATTGCCTTTTGGGTCTTCATAAATTCTTTGCCTAGGCCAGTGTCTGTGAGAGTTTTTCCAACATTTTCTTCCAGAATTCTTATAGTTTCATGCCATGGGTTTAAGTCTGTTATCCACCGTCAGTTGATTTTTGTGAGAGGTGAAAGGTGTGGATCCTATTTCAGTCTTCTACATGTGGCTATCCAATTTTCCCAGCACCATTTATTGAATAAAGATTCTTTTCCTAGTGTATGTTTTTCTGTTTTATCATATTTTGAAGTAAGGAATATTTTTAAAGATGACTTCATCTCACCTGCCCATGTATTAATAATTTATGCTAATTTCCAAAAAATCTTAATAGACAAAAATGTATAAAGAATAAAACAAATCACACCCAAAATTGCATTGCCCAGAGAAACCATGATTAATATACTGGTTAGTTTCCTTCAAATTTATACAATATTAATATATATATATTTACATTATACACATGGAGAGAGAGGGAGGTACGTGCTTATAGCTATATAAGAGAGCGATAGATGAATAGACAGATGTAGAGATTGATATTTTAAAAGAAGACTGAGTCTTTCTAGCAGTGTGGAGATTATGGAGACCATCCTTTGGCCGCCTGTGCTAATGAGCATAGCGCTGTGTATGGACTCATGGATAGTCCTTCTCAAAAAATTTGGAGTGCTTCACTAGAGATATTTTACCTCCCCTTCCCCAGAAGGCAAGCACATCTGAAAAGCACAATCATGGCTCTCCCCTGCCCCATTCCTTTCCTGTTTGTCCCTCAGTCTCCTCCCTGCCTCCATCTCCTGCCAGGAGACCCCACTGAGCACACCAGCACGGAAGCCCGATAGCTCGGGAGCCCACTGATAAATATAAGTCCAGGGAATCCCCCCGGCAGGAGCAGGAGGTAAAATGGACCTGGGAGAGCAAACAGAATATGTCCCACATGTGGAGAAACATCAAGCTTAGGAATTTATGATCTCAGTGAGACAAAACATGCATATACCCCTTAAATCGCATTTTATTCAATAAACTACCAGACTTCATGCTCCACGCTCATCAGATTTATTTTCAGTTCCTGGATTCGCCTGTTCCTTCCTGGCTCAAGGCACATGGTGTTTCTACCGAGAGTACAGTATTCCCCCATCCCAACCTGTCCTCCAGAGATCAGCTCGATAAGATGCTTATCCTCAAGGATGTCTTCCCTGTCCATCTCTTGCCTCTGGTTTCATGGACTCTCCTGGTGCAGCTTCTCTGAGTACCCGGCACTTTTCCTTACAGACTCTGAGAGCTCCTCGTTACTCCTTGTTATATAGATGTGTGGTTATGACACACGCACCCCCAGGGGCCCAACACCATTGCTCATCGGTACACCTGGAACATGTAGCATATTACCTGACACAAGGAGATGCCTAGCAAAGATGTCCTCAGTGCACCAAAGATTCGGGGGAGAGCTGGGGACTGGACATTTCAGCTGGAGAGTGCACGGTATGGAAAGGCTGAGAGATTGGAGGGGCGTGTTGTGCTGTAAAGGGCTTGTGTTTCAGTGGGAATGAAGCATGTGCCTGGCCTGGGGCAGCCACTGAAAGGAGCTGGAAGCAGCAGGAAAATAAGAATAGAGAAGAAATCAGGAGTTGGATCTGAGGACCTTGTATGGTTTTCTTGAGAGTCTGAACTGTCGTGGGACATCTGTAGAGACTGAGAAGGCCACGTGGCCTTTTTAGGGAGCTTTCTCCTACACGGTGTCGGGGCAGGAGAGTAGGATTCAGCCGAGCGACCAATTCCTATTAGAATAGCAGAGGTTGCAATCTATTATTAGCTACAAATCAGGAGGGACATTTGGTGGAGGTGGTAGTTTGCACAATGGGTCTTGAGGAATTGGAGAGGGCGCAATATTTTGAGTCATGGGGATAAATACCAGTGTGTCAATCCCAAGAGGCAGTCAGTATTGTTGAATGATTAACTATGACCAAATTTTCATGTATTCTTATTTCAATGTTGAGAAAGTGTTTCCTTTATCTGTTAATTTAGCAGAAGCAGATGTTTGGTTTTTGCAGCCTCGGGGGCTTGTCCGGGGCATCTGCTGTATGTTGTAGTGTCTGTTTTCTGACCTGCACATTCCTTGTGTTTTGTGTGGTTTACACCCCATTCCTGAGAATGAAGTTACCAGGTGAGAAGTCATGTTCCTTTTTTTGGAGCATTCTCACCCAACATTTCTGCTTCCATCTGTTCTCTCTCTTAAGAGTCATATCAGGATTTTGCTGCCAGAAACCATATGAAGACCCCCGCCTCCCCAGCCAAAAGAAGAAATACTGCAGTCGAGAAATGGCTGAGGAGACTTGCAAAATTGCTCCCGTTCACCTGGAACATAGGGAACACAGGAGTACCAAACTTAGGGCCGTAGTTGGGTTGTGCAGGTTGTGCCCACCTTAATTAATGCCAGGGAAGTCCTTCACGTGGCAGTCCTTGCAGATTTGCAATTTATGATGATCGTGTTCTGTCAGATGTCAGCAAACTGTTTTGAAGACACAGCGCCTTGATCTAATTAGCACAGTGGTGTCAAGGGGACTCACAGGGGCCCTAACGCTCTCCCGGTGAAGTCCACCCCGGCACGTGCAAGGCCAGGGGAAGAGGTGCTTTCCCGCTGTGCGCATTGAGAGGCAGACCAGAAACAGGGAGCCAGGACAGTGCAGGTCTCTAATCTTTGCACTTCTTCTAATAGTAATAGCAGCCGGATCTTCCTCTGGGCAAACACTCCTCCCTAGACTCACACCACAAAGTCCCAATAAAAGCAGCCTTACCCCTTGGATTTACACGTCAAAGTAGCCCATCTTCCTCCCCAGAGGGTTTGGTTTAAAAGATGTGAGTAAATCTAGACTGGCCCAAAAGTTCAATTCCAGGACTTTGCTGCAACTACTGGGAAAGATGTGTCCCTTTCCCTGGGCTTACCAGGCGGCCAGGATAGAAGCCTGAGCTGCCGGTGGCTGTGCTGTCCTCTGCGATAGAATCAACACAGGAATGCAGAGGCCAGCAAGGGAGAGAGAGAGATTCTGGGAAATTTGGTCTGAGACCCTGGCTTCATCTCTGCCCTGGAGCTTATATTTACATGCACTGATAAATTCTGTTGTTGCTGTTATTGTTTTCAACATTCATTGGGATGTTCCAGTATCATGCTCTCTCTCTATTCATGAGATTTGGTTTTCTGTTCCACCCTACAAGCTTCCTTGACTGCCTGGCCAGACATCCCCACCAGCGATCTTATTAATGACCCCAGCCTGTGCTGCTTTCTGCTCACCAGCTGACACTTACCATGAACCACCTGCTCTCACCTATCTGACTGCACCTGTTTTCCTGCCCACAGCACACCAGCCAGGCCTGAGCTGGGTCCCCCCAGCCTGACTCCAGGGAGCCTAGCTCATATAGAGTTAGCTAATTCTGACTTTGAAACTGTCTTTTTATCTACCTTATAAGGAGTTTACCACATTACTAAAGTATTGACTATAAAACAGGAATGTTTGCTTTTGACATCTAATTGATTATTCGTATACAACAAATACACCTCTTACTTTGGATTATACTTGCACATCATTCCAATATAGTTTTTAAAAGCTTTATTATTCATGAATGGAAGCCATTTGCTTCTCTGAACTTATTTCAATCACAACAATATTAGGAAAATAGCAGAACGATTCATCCCTGCTTGGGATAGAAAGCTACCTGGTCCCCAAAACTGGGATTTATTTGTAATCAAAAGAAACAAAAATAAAGAGACCAAACAAAAAAATCAGGGCCCAGAACCTTTAGACCTCCAATTTAAGTACCTGATTTCTTATTCCCAGTCCCAGGAATAATGAAGATAGCATTTTGGAAAATTACTTTAAGAACTGTACACTGGATAGGTTGGAAAGCCTTACAGTTGACAACCCAGTGGAGAAGCTAAGTAGGTGCCAACCATGAAATCACATCAGCCCAAACCATGACGTCAGCAGAGGGTACAAATAGAAACAAAAATATCTAAAATATCTTCCAAAGAAAGAAACATAAAACTCTGTGATGGAGTAGATAAAGCTGGTGAAGGAAAGGCAAAAGCCAAAAGCCATTCCAAGCATTGCCATTGAATCGGTCTTCCCACAGCTGGCCTGTGTTTGTCTGCGGCATGGTTTTACCGTCTGTCTGCAGTCAGGCGCGCTGGTGCCCTGCTCTAAACTGACTTGGGGGATGTTCCAGGAGAGGTGGACTTGAGTGGGCAGCAAACGAGAGGCCAAGGAGGGACAGAGGCTGGGTCAAGTCTCTTTCAGAATCGAAACTACAACTTTTGTCACAAGTCACCTCTCACTAGAGGACAAAACAGGCCTTGAACGAAGTCACAGCGACTATTTTCATTGCTGTATAATGATGTTGGGGGAAGAATTGTTTTCTCAATCTTAGGTGAGATGATGGTTAAAAATGCTAAACATTGAGTTATTGGGAGTTCAAATAAAATAGAGATCACCAAAAATTCCCAGTGGAAGTGAAATTTAAGAAGGGCCTTCCTTGTAGGAGTAAGATTTTTGCAGATGGAGAAGATCAACGTACTTGTTCAAGATTGACACACAAAATTAACGAACAAAAAATTTATTACAAGACAATTATATGAAGTGTTCTTATCAATATTAGTGAGCAATTGCAGTTTGGACCAGTAAGGGTGGTGAGGAAAGAAGACCGAACAGGGAGTGATAGTCACTGAAGGGTGGCCATTGCACCGAGCATCGGGGATTTTCCTAGTAGGTCTTCCTCTGAGAGGACGCTCAGATTTTTCTTGTCATTTCCAATATAGGAAGAGGCCCGAGTTGCCCCAGGTAGAACCTTCATCCTGGGAAATGTTCCGCAAAAGAGTATTCCGTGATGAAATAAATTTGGGAAACCATATTTCCTCTTGAACACTCTAGATCAGTATTAGCATATTATAGTTCATTACAATAAAGAAATTAGTTAAATTTTGAGTAATCTGATGTTATCCAAGCTTTCAGGATCATGGACTCCCTTTGCCCAGGTCCTATCCAGTAACAGGCATTGTTCTGGGGAACACATATCAGGAAACACAATCCTAAGCTTTACAAGACCTGCTGTCATCGGGAGCCTCGGAGCATGAAAGTCTTCTGAACTTACTGGGGCCTCGGCTGTGTGCAGTGAGAACACAGTTTTTTTTGAGACCAGGTTGGGGGCATATTTCACCAAGTATCTGGGATCGTCTTTGTTCTATTATTTCTCAAGGGGCCCACTCTTCCCAAGGCATAGGGTCTTCACTAAGATCCTGACAAATGGTTATTTTCGTGAATACGAGGGCTGTCCGGAAAGTGTCCAGCCACGTAATATGAAAATTCCCTATTAACTATGGCTGGATACTTCCCAGACAGCCCTCGTCTATTGATTTGGCCAAAAATAATTGAAAAGTTGATAATTACATCGAAATAGCCTCATGCTTCTTGCTTCCATCTTGAGCGATTCTTTCATATCCTGTGACATCTGAAAGAAATGGGTGTAGGTTTTAAAATACACCTTATCCAGAAATGAATTAGCATGCAAAAGGCTCAAGAGACATTTTTAAATAGACCATCCAGGTTTTTAACATTGGAAGAACTCTTACTTGGAAAATGTGACATTTTTAAATAATGTAATGTAGTGCTGAAAGTTGATTCAATGACCGCGATGTGCTTATTTTATTTGTTCTCTTCTCAGTTTGTTTTCTGAAAGTAAAGGACACTGAATCCATAATTTTATTTATTACCATATTGGTCTTTTATTTTAAAGGTGTCATATGCTTTCCATAGAAGATAAAAAAATTAAGTATAATTTGTAGGTGAACTTCAGAAGGATGTGGGGCACATACACTAGACCTGAAAAGTATGAAGAGTCTGAGTGAGTTTCCTGGGTTCCCCATCTCTAGAGGAGACTTATTTTTGGCCAAATCAATAATTCATGAAAATTACCATTTCTCAGAACCTTAGTTAAAACCCTGTCCCTTGGGTAAAGTGGACTCCTTGAGAAATAATACAACAAAGAAAATCCCTGTGTTGTAGGAGACGTAGGTAAGTTAGGGAGAAAGTAAGGGAGTGAACTGTTGCTGATTTCTGAGCAGGAACCACTCCTAAGCCACAAGTGTAGCAGGTGCTGGAGGAAAGATAGGGACCCCTAGATAGCCTAAGGAAATCTGAGAGCAAACTAGTTCTGTGCCTTGACCCCCAGGGAGGGTCAGGAAAGGGGCAAGCCTCTAGGAGATCTCCCACCCCAGTGGCATGAGAGAAGAAAAAGAGAACAGCTGCAGTGGCCCTCAGCAGGAAGCACCTGCATGGACTTTCCAAGGGCTCCTGGAAGCTTCGAAGGCATGGAAGAAGGCACAGAAACAACTGAGAAGTAGCCCGGTATAGACTGGTGACCAAGGACCCAAGATGCCCGCCGATGGATAACAGTGGCCAAAGCCCAGATTCCTTATGATGTTTTGTATTCTCTTGGGGTAGGGAATCAAGGAATTGATAAAAGCCATGATGGGGGAGTGGAGGGCACAGACCCTGAGATTATCCACGATGGACCAAAAAAAAAAAAAAAAATGGACATGAAAAATGAAAATTCAGTTTGGTTTTCAAAAATCACAAGTAAGTTATTTTTTGCACACCTGGTTGCCCAGCCTGAGATTTTGTGTCTGTGGCACTCCCCGAGGTGGTTTCTTAACTGAGTTCACTAATGAGAACTCGCAAGCCATGCCTTAAAACACCCATTGATGCCACCTCTTTCAACAAATGATTTTTATTTTTGTTTTTAGTTCTAATTATTATTTCCTACACAACCATATAGATTTTTCAGTCATATGTTTAAGCAATAAAAGTAAATGATTAATTACTGTGAGTTTTTTAATGCATTTATTGACTAGGTCAAAATTAAATATGGTTTTAAAGTTTGGATGGTTTGATCTCTGACAGTCTAAACAGCTTTTATTTAATCAAGTTATTAAATATTCACAAGGATTTTAAGAATTGGGATGCTTTCAAGATGAGAGATCTCTTCTACACCAAAATAATCTTTTCATTGTTCTCCGTAATGTCTAGTGAAGGCATCAACACATCACACTGAATGTGCAGGTACACATTGACACAAATAGCTTCATATTTACTGCAAGAGGTTTGAATTGATTGTCTTCTTAGGGCCATCTCATTTCCCCAGCTGGTAATTGATTTTCTTTAAGTAGGAAAAAATGACAAATACAGCTGAGCATGAATATTAACTGGAATTAGAATAATCACTGCTGGTGCTCCTTGGGTTATTCAATATTCCGCTTCAGCAAATTTATCCTTGAGCAAGTTGGTTCATAAAGCACATGGTAGAAAATAAATAAAATTTTAGAGATGACGGAAAATGTTGCATTACCTGCAAAATCACAAAAAACTTTGGTGCGCAGTTGGGTAACTGAAAAAGAAGTAGACAGCGGCTACCAAGAGGAAAACTTTTGTTTTCTGTCCCCCATGGGGTTTCTATTCCAGGTCAGACCTGGGCTCAGGCTCTTGCGGTATTATTCGCAACACCCCAGCTTTCGCCGCTTCCTCCTGCATTGATCCAAACCCTGTCAACCCCAAAGAGCTGACACCCATCTCCTCTCTTTCGTTGTCTAGTAGTTCTTTTAAACTTGTACTAGGACTTCTGGGACAGAATGATTTCATCAGTTTATTTGTTTTTCTTTTTCTCACTTAATTTTAATGAAAGCTTAATTTGATTTGAAAATGATAGTTTTTCTACTGTGGACATTTTTTTTTGGCATTTTCAGTTTCCTTTTTTTTTATTTCAAAATATTAAGGGGATACACATATTTTAGGTTACATGGATTGCTTTTATAATGCTTGAGTCCCTGATATAGGTGTGCCCATCGCCCAAACAGAGTTCATTGTACCCTTAGGTGGGTTTTTGCCCTCCCCTCCTCCCCCTCCCCCTGCTTGATTTCCAACTGAGTTTCACTCCCCTCTGTGTACACATGCAGTACAACAGTAAAATCAACGCACATTTTCAGTTCTAATTATTATTTTCTAGACAATAATATAATTTTTTCAGGCATATTATTAAATATTAAGCAACTAAAAGTGCAAGATTAAGTACTGCATTTGTTTCCTAGGGCTGCCGTAACAAATTCCACAAGCTGGGTGGCTAAAAACAACAGAAATTTATTTTCACATCGTTCTGGAGGCTAAAAGTTAGCAGTCGAGGTGATGACAGGGCCACGCTCCCGCTGAAGGCTCTTGGGAAGGCTCCTTCCTTGCTGCTTCCTAGTTTCCCAGCTTCTGGTGCCTGCTGGCATCCCTTAATGTTCCTCGGCTCAGAGATACATCACTCCAATTTCTGCATATGATCATCCTCCCTCTGTGTGTGTGTCTGTGTCTTCTCATAAGGACACCAGTGATTGGATTTAGGGCTCATCCTAATCCAGTATGACCTCATCTTAATTTCCATCTTAATTTGCAAAGACTCTATTTCCAAATAAGGTCATATCTACAGGTACTAATGGCTAGGACTTGACCATATCTTTTAGGACACAATTCAACCTGCTACATACATGTATTGATGCATTAGCTTAATAATAACAGCTAATATTTTTGAGCTCTTATTATGTACCATGCACTGTTAAGTGCCTTGCAACTATTTAATATTATCTCACTCAGTTCTCGCATGGACCCCTGAGAGGAGGTTTTATTACCCCCATTTGATAGATGCAGACATCGAGGCTCAAAGAAGATGAGTTAACATGGCCAAAGTTGCACAGCTAGTAAGTGGAATGACCACGCTCTCATGCACCTCTGACTCCAAAGCCAGTGATCTTAACCATTAGGCTGGGCATCTGCTAGTTACACAACTTATTCTTAAAAGGTTCTCTTATTTTATCTCAGACTTCAGTAAAACACACTTTCCAGACTCAATCTGCAGTTCCTTGCTCTATCTTGTTCATACTTGTAGGACTAATAGAAACATTCTGAGATGTTAAAACTCCCAAAAAGCTTTCTTCTCTTGGAGCTTCTGCTCATTCTGACTTTTGTCATTTCCTAGGAAAGACCCATAGTTGATTTTCTTGCAGACTTGACATCGTCTCATAATTCTTCAAGAGAGAGAGAAAGAGAGATTGATTTTTCCAGTGTTACTTCTCTGAAGGTATCTTTTATTTCCAATAAAAAGGAGCATTTTATCCTTTAATTGCCTCTTCTCTTTAGTGTCCTGCCTTTTAACTGTTGGAATAACATCAGCGGGGCTGCAAAGACAATGCTTAACTTTACTAATTAAACACTAAAAGCCCAAGCTCACCTCTAAGCTTTGTACAGCTTGACCCCTGACACAGGCTTCATTCTTTTAAAGAACTTAGAATATCTCTAACCTTACCCTGTATAAGAATGTGACTTTTTAAGACCCATTTACACGGGACAAAATAGCATTTTTGACATGGCTATGTTGTGACTTAAAAAATAATTCCTACTTTGCTTGTATATGATTAGGTTTTTGTTCATAGATAGGGAAATTCAAACTAATGTGCTAAATATCGTAAGAAAAAGAGTGAGATTAGAGAGAATTACTGAGAAAGAGAGATTCCGAGTTGTTTTTAACTAATCAATTTCTCTATTTGTTGTAGGGTGACGATCTTTTTTTTCCCCAAATAACAAACTAATTTTTCTAATACCTATTCTTTCCTTGCTGACTTAAAATGACATGTTTATCTTATATTTAATTTGACACATGCCTGAATCTGTCCTGAGACATTTTATTTTGTTGCATTAATCTGTCACTTGCATCAGAGCCGCATATTATTATCATAGTTTTAAACGCTGTCACCTTATGACTTCAAACCCTAAACCACTTGCTGTGGACTTGAATGTGCCTCCCCAAAACCCTATGTTGAAGCTCTGATCCCCAATGTGTTGGTATTTGGAGGTGGGGGCCTTGGGAGGTCATAAGAGTAGAGCCCTCACCAATGGGATTAGTGCCTTTATCAGAAGAGAAATGAGAGAGAGATGATTTTTGTCTCCACAAATGTGAAGATACAGCAAGAAGGTGGCCATCTGTAAACAAGGAAGGAAGCCCTCACCAGACCCCAACCATGCTGGCACCCTGATCTCAGAATTCCAACCTCCAGAATTGTGAGAAATAAATGTTTGTTATTTAAGCCTGAACTATGATACCATCATTTCAAAATGTCTTGACAATTCTTAGATATTTATTTTCCCAGAAATTTTAGATTTATGAGCTCAATCATCCCCAAAATATGCTATTTACGTTTTTATTGAATTTTCATTATATTTATAGATTGCTTGACTGGGGATAGCTCAAATATTTATAATATAATATAGTCCCTTCCAAGAACATGGTATGCCATTTTATCCTCATTCATTTACACTCTATTTCATCACAGAGAAAAAATTATCTTCATAAAATCCTTGCATCACTTGCTATAGTTATTCCAAAATGGTTTACATACATGATTGGTTTGCGAATGAATCTTTTCCCCCATGGTATTTTTCATGATTTTTGTATATATTCTCTAACTGCCATCTTTACAGGGCACTGTATTAGTTTATGGTTTTTAGTAGACAATCATCTAATTCATGGATGATGAGAATTTTAAATATTCTTCCAAAAAGTCAACATTCATTTTCTTGCCATGTTGCCTTGGTAAGAGCTATAAGAATAACGCAAACTCATAGTAAAATAGCGGTATCTTTCTTATTTTATGCTATTAATGGGGATGCTTCCATAGTTTGACCTTTAAGTATGACATTTGTTCTTTTTCCACTGTGGATTCTTCATCTTATTAAGGAATTGGATAACTTTATTTCTAATATTAAAAATACATATTTATTATAAATACTTGTTGGATTTTGTTTAATGCCCTTTACGACTACTGAGATGGTTGCTTTTTTGTTTTCTGCAATCTATTATAGTAACATTTTGATATGTCAATTTGTTTTCATGTTGAAGTATACTCAGTGTTCACCCACTTGGTAATGGGTACTATTATTATTTTATTTTACTCTTGTTTGTATTTTATTTGGGGTACACGCATCCATATTCATTCAAAGAGCCAGGCTTTTTGTTGTATTCAATTTTTTGTCAAGTATGTTATAATGATTAAGCCAGATTTCTAAAATGACATGAAAAATTTCTGATTTTTTTTCTGTTTCTCTTGTTATATTTTTTCTGTTTTCCATGGGGGAATATAAATCACTTATGAATTATATATTTCTTGAGGGTAATATAAAAATTATCAATAAATCAATTAAGGTCTGAGCCTTAATGAGGAAGGATATTCATTGATAATTAAAAAAATTTTTTTCATGGTTGTTTTATTCAAATTTTCTATCATTTCTTAAATCAGTAATTGTTCCTTAATAATCATTCATGAGAAGTGAGAACAAGATGGTAAACTGAGCACACTCCTTCACTCGAAGTGAGTCTGTTACCTTATGGGGAAAAGAAGGAAAAATAGTAACAAGTGGACTAGCAACATTGCAGAATGCATGAAAGCAAGAGGGAAGAACAGATTAGGTATATGGAGCGAACTTCCACCTAAATAATGTGGGAGAAAACCATTGCAGAGATGGGAGTGGGCCATGTGATTCCAACACTGTTCATCACATAAACCAAAGCAAAAACAAAGATCATATGATCATCTCAATAGATACAGAAAAAGCATTTAAAAATTTAAGACCCTTTTATGATAAAAAACACTTAACAAAATAAGCATAGATGGAATATACCTCAAAATTATAAAAGCCATATATGACAAACCCACAGGCAACATCATACTAAATGGGGAAAAGTTGAAAGCATTCCCACTCAGAATTGGAACAAGAGAAGAATCCCCACTGTCACCACTTCTGTTCAACATAGTGCTGGAAGTCCTAGCCAGAGCAATCAGGCAAGATAAAGAAATTAAGAGTATCCAAATGGGGAAAGAGAAGGTCAAAATATTGCTCTTTGCTTATGATATGATCTTATATCTAGAAAACCCCACAGATTCCACAGATTCTACCAAGATCCTCCTGGAACTGATAAATAAATTCAGCAAAGTTTCAGACTACAAAATTACACAAATCAGTAGTATTCCTATACACCAAAAATAGTCAATCTGAGAATCAAATCAAAGATGCAATACCTTTAAAAATATCTACAAAGACAATAAAATACCTAGGAATATATTTAACTAAAGAGGAGAAGGCTCTCTACAAAGAGAACTATGAATCACTGAGGAAGGAAATTGCAGGTCATGTAACCAAATGGAAAAACATATCATGCTCATGGATTGGCAGTATCAGCATTGTTAAAATGTCCATACTACCCAAAGTGCTTTACAGATTCAGTGCAATCCCCATCAAAATACTAATGTCATTTTTTTTACAAATCTAGAAAAAATCATTCTATGCTTCATTTGGAATCAGAAAAGAGCCAGAATAGCAAAAGCAACCTTAAGCAAAAGGAACAAATCTGGAGGCATCACTTCGCCAGACTTTAAGCTATACTACAAAGCTATATTAATGAAAACAACAAGTTATTGGCACAGAAATAGAAACATAGACCAATGGAACAGAACAAAGAACCCAAATATTAAACTATCCACATGTTGCCAACTGATCTTTGACAAAGTAGACAGCAATATAGCTGGGGAAAAGAATCCCTATTCAATAAATGGCACTGGGAAAATTGGGTAGCCACATGTGGAGGATTGAAACAGGATCTAATATCTCACCACTCACAAAAATTAATTCAAGAAGGATGACAGACTTAAATCTAAGATGTGAAACCATAAGAATTCTAGAAGAAAACATAGGAAAAATTCTTATAGATAGCAGCCCAGGCAAAGAATTTATTAAGAAGACTCCAAGGGAAATCACAGAAATAACAAGACTAAATGAATGTGACTTGATTAAATTAAAAAGCTTCTGCACAGCCAAGGAAACAATCAACAGAACAGGTAAACAACCTACAGAATGGGAGAAAATATTTGCATGCTATACATCTGATAAAGGGCTAATAACCTGAATCTACAAAGAACTTGAAGAAATCAGAAAGAAAATATCAAACAGCACCATTAAAAAGTGGGCAAAAGACATGAACAGAAACTTTTCAAAAGAAGATAGACTAATAGGCCAATAAACATGTGAAAAAAGGCTCAACATCTCTAATCATCAGGGAACTGCAAATCAAAATCACCACAAGATATCACCTAACTCCAGTGAGAATGGACTTTATCAAAAAGTCCCAAAACAATAGATGCTGGCATGGATTCAGAGAGAAAGGAACATCTTTACCCTGTTGGTGGGACTGCAAACTAGTACAACTTCTATGGAAAATAGTATGGAGATTCCTCAAAGAACTAAAAGTAGACCTACCATTTGATCCAGTAATTTCACTACTGGGTATTCACCTAAAGGAAAAAAAGTCATTTTATCAAAAAGACACTTGCACTCGAATGTTTACTGTAGCAGAAATCACAATTTCAAAAGTGTGGAATCAACCTAACTGCCCATCAATTCATGAGTAGATTAATAAAATGTGGTATATGTACAGCATGGTGTTTGCTAGAATTTTACTAAGGATTTTTGCATCTATTCATAAGGGATATTGATCTATAGTATTCTTCTTTTGTTGTGTCCTTTCCTGGCTTTGGTATCAAGATGACACTGGCTTCATAGAATGAGTTGGGGAGGATTCCCTCCTTCTCAATGTTATGAGATAATTTCTGTAGTGTAAGTACCAATTATTATTTGTAGGTCTGAAAAATTCAGCTGTTAAACCATCTGGTCCAGGACATTTTTTTGTTGGAGGATTTCTTTTGCTGCTTCAATTTTTTTGGTCATAATTGGTCTCTTCAGGAATTCTGTATCTTCCTGATTGAGCCTGGGGAGGTTGTGTGTTTCTGGGAATTTGTCTATTTCCTCAATGTTTTCAAGTTTATGTGCACAGAGATTTTTATAGTACTCACCAATGATATTTTGTATTTCTGTGGTATCAGTTGCAATGTCTCCTTTTTCATTTTTGATTGAACTTATTTGGGTCCTTTTTTTCTATTTCTGGTTAATCTAGTGAGAGGTCTATCAATTTTGTTTATCTTGTCAAAGAATCAACTCTTTGTGTCATTAATCTTCTGTATTTTTTTTTCAATTTCATTTATTTCTGCTCTTACCTTAGTTATTTATTTTCTTCTGCTGGGTTTAGGATTGGTTTGCTCTTTCTTTTCTAGTTCCTTGAGACAATTAATTAGATTGTCGATTTGTGATCTTTCTGTCTTTTTGATGTGGGCATTTAAGGCTATGAATTTCCCCCTAGGGCTACTTTTGCTGAATCCCACAGATTTTCATAATTTGTGTCCCCTTTGTCATCTAGTTCAAGGAATCTTTTGATTTCTACCTTAATTTCCTCCTTGACCCAACAATCATTCAGCATAGGTTGTTTAATTCCCATGATTTTGTGTAGAATTGAGTGTTTCTGTTGGAGTTGATTTCTAATTTTATTCCACTATGGTCTGAGAAGATACATGGTATAATTTCTATTTTTTTAAATTGTTGAGGTATGTTTTGTGGCCTAAGATGTGATCAATCTTAGAGAATGTTCATGTGCTCATGAGAAGAATGTATATTCAGTAGTTTTTGGGTAAAATGTTCTGTAAAAGTCTGTTAGGCCCATTTGCTCTAGAGTCTCATTTAAGTCCAGTGTTTTCTTTGTTTATTTTCTGCTTGGAAAATTTGTCCAGTTCTGTCAATCGGGTTTTGTAGTTCCCACCAATTATGATGTTACTGTTTATCACTTTGTTAAGATCAAGTAGGGTTTGCTTTATTAATCTGTGCACACCTGTGTGGTGTGAACAAATATTTAGGATTTTTATGTCTTCTTGATGAATAGCTCCTTTTACATTATATAATGACAATCTTTGTCTTTCTTTACTTTTGTTGATTTGAAGTCTATGATATCTGATAAGAGAATAGCTATACCTTCTTTCTTTTGATTTCTATTTGCATGGAATATTTTTTTTCTACCCCTTCACCTTGAGTCTGAATGAATCCTTGTGGGTTATATGTGTTTCCTGGGGATAGAAGATCTTGTCTTGTATTTCTTCATCCATTGAGCCAGCCTACATCTCTTGCATGGGGAATTCAAGCCGTTCACATTTATTTTAAGACTCGATAAGTGAGACGAATTTCTGTTCATGCTGCTGGGTAGAACCATATTACTTTGTTTTACCTCTTGAGCCATTATTTTATATGGGCTCTCAACTTTAGCTTTTGGATGATTTTACACTCATGGGTTTCTATTGTGCTAATCAATGTATAATGCAGATCTGATTACTTCCTGCATAGCAGGTCTGGTCTTGACAAATTTCCTCATTGTTTGCCTGTCTGAAAAAGTCTTTATTTCTCCCTTATATAAGAAAGTTAGTTTTACAGGACACAAAATTCTACACTGGCAATTATTCTGTTTAAGAAGGCTGAAGCTGGGTCCCCAAACCCTTCTGGCTTCTAGGGTCTCAGTTGAATAATCTGCAGTTAGCCGGATGCATTTTCTTTTGTAAGTTACCTGATGTTTTTGCCTTAGGGCTCACAGGAGTTCCTCCTTCATATTAACTTTGGCTAGTCTGATGACTATGTGCCATGGTGTTTGTTTCTTTGTGATGAATCTCCCAGGTGTTTGTTGAGCTTCTTATACTTGGGTATCTAAATTTCTAGCAAGACCAGAGAAGTTTTCCTCAATTACTCCCTCAAATAGGTTTTTCAACCCTCATCTGTTTTCTTCTTTACCTTCAGGGATGGCTATAGTTCCTATGTTTCACCTCTTTACATAATCCCATATTTCTTGTAGGCTTTATTCCTTCCCCTTTATTCTGTGTTCTTTATCCTTGACTGACTTGTTTAATTTGAAGGCATTGTCTTCAATCTCTGCGATTTTTTTCTTATGCCTTGTCTAGTCTATTCTTAAGACTTTCCACTGTGTTTTGTATTTCCTTGAATGAATTTTTCCTTTCCATAAGTTCTGTTTGATTTTTTTTAATAATTTGGTTTCTTTAGTGAATGTTTCATTCGTTTCCTAATTTTTTTGGTAGTTTCTTTTTGCTGGTTTTCCATTTTCTCTTGTATTTCATTGACTTTACTTATAATCCATATTTTCAATTCTTTATCTGTCATTTCAATATTGTGATTTTGGTTGGTTTCCATTGCCAGAGAGCTAGTGTTCCTTTTGGGGGTGACCTTTTGCTCTGATTCTTCATACTTCTGGAGTTCTTTTGCTGATTCCTTCTCATCTGGAGCAGCTGTTGCTTCTTATTTTTGGATGTACTTTTGTTTAGATATGGCTTTTTCCTCTTGCCTCACTCATATGGGTATGTTTGTAGTGTATGTTGCATAAGAAATTTTGACTTTGCTTGTAGGTGCTTTGATGGCAATCTAGGTTCTAAATGGATGCCTTAGTTATAGATATCCTTAATGTAGTGGTTTTCTCAGTTGCTAGTTGTTTGTAGGCTTTCAGAGTGGTGAGCTATATGAGTGGGCAGATTCCCTGCTTCTCTTTGATGAGAGGGGACAGAGATCTTTGAAATCCTTTCCCTTTCCCCAGCCCTGTGGTCTTCTTAACAGTGCGAGTTGTAATGGCATGCCCAGTATAATCTCTGAGACAGTTGGTGGTACTTGTGGATGAGATTCAACCACACCCTGTATGATTGAGTCAGTAATAATGTAAAGGGTTTACAAATTGACCTCCCTGTCAGTGGGAGTCACTTACCAGAAGGAACAAGCTATAGTGTTGTTTTGGGATTCTATAACTGGCTCTAGTCCCTGAGGAGAAGCACTCAAATTCCCCAGGTGGTGGGTGGGACCCTGGAACTTCAGGTGAGTCCTTATTCTCTGCCACAGCAGAGGCAGGTGGAAGAGTAAGGCTGGGCAGGGCTGGGTTGGGTGAGCTTGCCCTCAGGCTCCACAAAAGTTGGCAAGGGCTCTCTTTCAGCAGGGGTTGAAGGTCTGCTTGCAGCTTCTGGGAAAAGATACCAGTGAGGGGCTTAAGAGACCCACACAACCAGCAAGTCTATTTGTGGTGGTGGGGCCATCTGAGTTTCACAATCTGGCAGTCTGGAGGGAGCCTCACTCCTCTCTTCCCTCCTCTGTTCCATGGTTTCCCTCTCAGCATCTGCCAGTAGGCAGGAGTTCAATCCAACTGAGCTCCCTCATGACTGTGATGTCATGGGCCAGGAGGTTCTCTGCCCAGGATCCCAGCTTGAGCTGAGAGTGCAGGTCTCCTGTTGGGGGAGGGGTGCGAGCATGCTGTAGCTAGCACCCCCTCTTCACTCTCCCCCCAATCTGCCCATGCTGGCTCCCTTGCTCCCTGCCTTCCAAGACTAATTCACAAGTCTCCCCTCCTTGCCATGAGGTATGTGATGGAGACCTGGGGGTACAGGATCTGGCCTGGGGGTCCACCCCCAGGTCGCTGAAGATTAATCCCTAACCATGCCAGGGAGAAGCCTGCTGGTCCCAAGTTGCCCATAGGGTGCCCAAGCTGCTTTAATGTCTCTCCACCTTGAGGCATGCCCTGTTCTGATGGAGTTGCTGAGCAAACAGCACCAGGGAGGGCTGGTGGGCAGGAAGCTCATGGTCCAAGCACCATTCAGTCTGCTGCTGGATCCCAAGAGGAAGGGTCTGAGCCCCACTCTCTGTGGAAGCTTTGGTGTGATGGCTCAATTGTCTCAGCGGTCATGGGTAGGCGAAGGGAAAGGGAAAAAAACAGTCTGGATGGAGGAAAGCTCTCTAGTTATGCCTACTCCTCACTCCAGGAGGCTGCCAGCCCAGAATGTCCTGGAAATCGAGTCACACAGATCACACGGGACCCACTAGATCCCTGTGGCTCCTGCATTCTGGGACAGAGTTGAGAAATGTCTGTGTGAGAGAAAGCAAGATGAAACCCGAGGTGTTGAAGCCCCCTGGGGAGGACATAGGCACATGGTGTGTAGAGAAGCAATATGGCGCCTGCCATCCCACCTCGGGTCTGTGGCTACAAGAGGTGCCCCAGGGGGGCTGAGAGCCTGGTGCCCTGTCCACAAGAAGCTCCAAGATCATTGGTGGCATCAGCCTCTGGGCTTATGTGGGCAGAAAGTCTCTCCAGCAGCTCGGGAACCTGCCAACTGTCAGAGATGCAAGGCAGGGAGAAATAAACTGCTCCACCTGCCCTTGTCACTGGACTCCAAGCCTCTTGGGGGTCTGCTGATACCTTGCTCATTCCTGTTCTGCTCTGCAACTTCTTCCCATGGAGTCTCCTAAAGTTTCTGATACCCTTCCCTCAGACCCACACCTGATCTCAGTTTGTCTGTTTGCTCATTTTTTCTGTTTCATCTAAAACTTCTCCTTCTTACTGAGGCACTCTGGCAGCTCGTGTCTCTGGTTAGCCACTTTGCTCCTACAAGAAATCTCAAAGTGTTTAGTATTGTAAGTTTGTATCTGAGTAGACTTTGTCCACATCCAAATGTTTTTCTATGTGCTGTTTGTATCTAACTGATTGCTTGCTATGTGCTAGGAATTGTGCTATGAAACTTATACACAGCATCCCATTTCATCATCATGACAACCCTAAGGAGTAGGAAATTTTTTGTTCCATTTTACATGTAAGGAGACTGAAGTGTCCCTTGGGGAAACCAGCATGCCCCCATTCTTAGTCCATGTGGTTTGGGCAGCACGGATCCAGCCTGAGTAGGAGGACATTTGTTGGCCACAGTTATGGGTTTGGGACTAGGCAAGTGACCCAAAGTAACCCAAGTCAATTGAAGCCCTCCATTAGGGTTTTGCTAGAACTCTCAGGAAAAAAAATACTTTTTCTCATGGAATCATCAGCTATAAAACAAAATGTAAACAGAGAGATATTTGCCTCATTGTGGATAGAGTTTGCCTGGGACTGAAGACAAATACAAGGGTACCTGTGGTGATATATGGAGAAAATAAGATAAATTTCTAATGATACCATCTGAGCACCTACAGCAAAATTTACTTGAAGCCAGAATCATCCCTTGAATTTCCTGGTAACATAGACCAACAATTTCTCTCTTTTGGTTGAGGATAGTTGAGATGATTTTCTATCACTTAGAATCAAAACATTCCTTAGAGAGTTAAATCCTCCAGATCCCATAACCATTCATTAATGGATTAAAAAATATGACCACATATAATCTAATACCAGAGCCTATGCTCATAATTATTAAACTTTGTTGCCTTTATTTTTCATTTATTGTCTACTTATCTATTCATTTATTTATTTATTACTTCACTTATTCATTTATTCATTAAACTCATATGACATTGGAGAGATATGGTCTAGATCATTCAGGGTCATTTAAGAGAGAGAAAGGAGTATAGCTATCTTTCTAGTTGTGCTGGGAAAACATTGAGGAATTTTGAATAAGAATAAGGTAATATGATTTATTTATTCAAAAGATTAGTGATGCATGGAGAATAAACTCCAGATGAACAAAAGAAGAAGAAATAGCAGTGGAGAGACTACGTCAGTTTTCCAGGAGAGAAATGCTCTCTTGAACGAGGCTGTTATTGACAAAGGTGCTCATAAGAGGGGATATTTACAATGTACTTTGGAGGTGGAGACAGTGGATGACTCCATCATCCACCTGCTGAAGGAGTCAATGTGGGGCAAAAGGGAAAGGAAGGAATTGAGAGTGGCTCCTAGGTCTTCGGCCTAAACAGTCAGAGAATGATTGTGCCATTTGCATAAGTATTTAGGGGAACGCAGATGGCTCAGAATGGATAATGGATAGTTCAGAGTAGAATGGCTCTGGAGCAGGAATCAAACCTAGA
>RJWJ010010093.1:29473-48080 GCA_004363605.1 Indri indri | reverse complement strand
CTGGGGAATGGACACACTTGAAGCTCAGACTTGGGGGGGAGGGGGGGCAAGGGCATCATACATAATCTAATCATCCATACCCCCATAATATGCTGAAATAAAAAAAAGTATTTGTTGAATGAATAAATCTCAACTAGCGGCCCTCCTTTTCAGTGTTGAGCAAACTAAGGTCCTGAGAAGTTCATTGCCTTTCTCGAACTCACACAGGTTGTCAGCAGCAGCAACGCTATGGCTAGAATCCAAGTCTGCTCCAAGTAGACACTATAGTTCAAAATAGAGGAATGAAAATCATTTCCTTCCCTCCTTTCGTCTCCCACCCACACATACTTTACCTTTGACAGATAATAGAACTCAAAGGTTTCTTCCTTCCTAAACACAGCCCTCTATGCATCATAAAGACTTAGGTAATGCCACCCTGCATCAAACAAAAAACAAATCATTCATATGGTTCAAAATGAAAAGCTTCCTAAGTGCAATAAATGACATCTTAAGGAAAATGTACTCTCTCCCTTTGAAGCAGCCTGAGTAGCATATCATTATGCAACCTGGATTATCCACCTACAGTCAGCCACTGTCTCATGGGTCAGGTAGCAAAGTAACTTGTTGGCCAGGCAACTTTCTGAATACATTTGCTTGCTTTGGTGCACTGCACTCAGATCCCCTAAAGAATCTGCGGCTTTCTTTCAAAGTGAAGAACAAAAGGTTTTGTTTGACATTTTTGGCTAATGATTTGTAGAAAAACACCCTGAAAACCACAGAGCTGGGAACATCCCCTAATCCAATTGTCAACAGGGATCATATCACAAATGCTCTTTGTTAAACCAATTTCTTAACTCTTCCTGGTGTAATTAGCTCTAGGTCTTATATCGGGATTTAGCTTTCTAACTGTGGCAATTCTAAGTATATCAAAATGCATACACACCTGGGGTTTACTGCTTTATCTGAGTTGCTTTTGCATCTGTTATATAGAAATAAAGCCACCTATTTCCTGCACACATTAGGTAAAGAGGAAGTGATATTTTTAGAACAGAACCAATAGAGATAATTCAGCTCAAATTTTTCCTTTCCATTTGAGTTAGCAGTATAATCTTCAGGCACAAAAGGGAGTCACATTTTCCCAAACACTGCTCTGTGTGGTGGTAGAGGGTTGATTTGGAAAATTGGGGAAATGGGGAAAGACAAAAGGGACAAAAAAAGCACTAGGAAACCAGAAAGTGGAGCATAGGCTAAACCCTCACTGATGACCTCAACCCAGAAGCTGGCTCCAAAATACATGTGACATCTGCATGTGTTTTTATTGCAATGAGGTGACTGAAAACACCCACCCTTGAGGCCACTCTGCTTACACAGATGCCAGTGAGCAAAAGCAGAACAAACCCTATTCCAGTTTGCAGATACAATCTTAAGGAAATTTTAAAATTTATGCCAGGTAACAAAGATGAGGTGTAGTGAGAAAAAAAAATATATTCCAGGTCCTCTTTGAGAATGAGGAAAGAAATAAATTTTCCTCTATGATGGTGTCTCTGGGCTGGGGACTTAGGCCTGACCACAGAGAGACTACCTGAGACAATAGCACTGTCCAATCATGGTTCTTGGGGCTTTCATGTTTTCATCAATAAAGTTCTGTGTGTCACTTCCTGAATGGCCCGAGAAAGCCCCCTCTGCAGCCTGGGCAATGGGAGCCTCCCTTTTTCCTCAGGATTCTTAGGCCCTATTCCTCCCCCTGGCTGAAACAATAGTCCAAATCCAATCAATAATCATTTGACTGGGTATGGTGACTTACATCTGATAAATTTTCACACACACCATTATTCCACTGATCCATAAAAGTCATCTTCAAAATATTGAAAATCTGACCAATTCTAACTGTACTGCTGCTACCTGGTTCAGGTCACCATCATCTCTCCCTTGGATTATTGCAATAGCGTCCTAATGGATTTCCCTACCCTTTTCCCCCTACTGTCCATTCTCAAAAAAGTAACTCCAGTGATCTCTTTTAAGACACAATGAGCATTGTAGGGGGGAAAAGGCATGCCTCAAATCATGGTTTGGGTATGGCGAAGTCATAACATGTAACCAAAATGTTTATACCCCCATAATATCCTGAAATTTAAAAAAACCCTCCAATGGCTTCCTATCTCACCATGACCTTTGAAGCCCTACGTGATCTGGCCCCCCATTACTCCTTGACCTCATCTCCTATTCCACCCCCCTCACACTCATCACTCCATAAACATTGGCTTCCATGCTGCTTCTTGATCATGCATGGTATATTCCTGCTTTTAAAACTTTGTTTTGTTTGTGGTAACAGTTATGAATTCTCTTCCTTTATCAAATGTCCTACACCTCCTGGGTTGTGCTGACTCACTACAAGGGATCATGACTTAATATCATTTTATACTCACAGCTAAGATTTATTATAGCAAAACATGCAGAGCAAAAATAGCAGGAAAAATACATGCATTAACAGAGTCAAGAGAAGCCCAACACAGGCTTCTGATGTCCTTCCTCATCCAAGGCCACATGGGACAGCCTTTTTCTCTGGCAACAATCTACAGAGACAAATGTGGAATGATTCTGCCAAGGGAAACACATTTGAGCCTCAGGGCCTGAGGCTTTTATAAGGGGGATTGGTCACATACACACATCTTACTTGCAAACAGCCATGGCAACTGAAACTCAGGACCTCAACAGTGAAACCAGGTGCACATCATCAATCTCGATGCTTGTGCAAAGCAATCATGACAAGCTGGTATGGTATGGTTTATTTCTGCAGGTGTACACAACAATCAATCCATCAGTGATATAAAGAACATTCTGAGAGCTATATTCCCAAGGACTGGCCAAAAATAAATCGCGGACACTTGTAGACATTCAAGGAGTAAACAACCAGATCTGCTGTGTTAACTCTTTTCTTCGTACTCCCTAATATTGCCATACTTCCCTGTAGTGGAATATATTTCCCAGCCCCTGATAAGTTTAAATACTTGTAATTAATTCTAAATAATTAAATACTTATAATTAAATCTAAAGAGAGGAAGTCTCTGGAAGAATTGTGGGAGTGCCTATTGGCCATATAAACATAAGCAAAAAATAAATATTTGTGTTTGTAAGAGGAGGGGAAATTAGGGTTGTTTGTTGCTACAGCAGAAGCGAATACATCATTCTTTCTGTTTGAAGTGCTCTTCCTCAGATATCTCTTGGCTTATTCTCTCACCTTCTTCAAATCTTTACTCAAATCCACATTACCATAAGGCCTACACTGATCACCCTGTGTAATATTATAACCAGCCTCCAAAATCCTTCCTGCAAATTTCTGATTCTTCTTAACCAGTTCTATTTTTTTCTTTAGCACTTACCACCTCCTAATATATAATTTACTCATTCATTATGTCTCCTCTCCCCACCACTTGTTCCCTGCCATCCCCGCCCTGCCTAGTAACTAGGACATAGTCGGTGCTCAATAAATATTTAGTACTTATTGAATGAGATAGGTAGGGTATACCAGGTATTATTATCCCCCTTTTCAGATAAGGAAATTGAGGCATAGAGAGTGTAATGACTCAAGCAAGTTATTTTGTAGGTGCATAAAGTTGAGCCTAAAACCAGTCAGTAGAATGACTTAACCTCTGACCACATAAGGGAAAAATTCAAAGTAATATTAAAATTATATCCAAGTTAATTTTGTATATATAAGAAAACTGTATAGTCCTGTAAACATGAAACGTTGCTAGAGACCATCAAGTTCAAAGATCCTTAAAATTAAATGGAAAATATCCTGTTCAAAGATCATTAAAGTTAGAAGGAAAATACATGTAATAATAACAACAGTTAACATCTGTTTATGTAGCACATACTATGTGCCAGGGACTATTCAGAGGTTTTTATGTATATTAATACATTTAATTCTCATGACAAACTTATGAAGTAGTTCCTAGTATTATCCACATTTTACAGATTAGAAAACTGAAGCACAGAGAGTTTAAGCTCCTTGTCCAAGGTCACGCAGCTAATAAGTGGTAGAGCTGGGATTTGAACCTAGGCAGGCTGGCTCCAGTGTCCATGCGTGGGCACTAAGCCTTACAATATATCTTTAAAAGTACATAATTATAAGTGATCGACTTGGGTGGGCACTGATAAACCTCTCTGAGAAACAAATAAGTAATGTGAGTTAGGAGACTCACTCCCTTTTAACCAGAGCTGCCTGAGATACAGTGACTATACAAAAAGGACTCAGAAAGACAGAATGGGCGGCCCCAAAGACCTGTAGCTTCAGATCTCATACCTGGCCGATATCTCCTGTTTTAAGTAACCACAGGAATTTGGAATGGTGACTATTTTCTTTAGTGAGTACAGATTTTTTAAATGTGGGAAGATTTAGAATTAAAATAATGGTTTGAGAGAATCAAGCTATCATTTTGTATATATTTGATATCTATGTACTTGCAATTTTAAGAGAATTTGACCTTTTAGAGTGACAGCCTTGTAACTCCAATTTAAAATATGGACCTGAATAATTGATTATACTTATGATTTTAAGTGGAATTTTATTGCATTCTTTAAAACTATTAATATCTAAGATAACTTTGAGTTCACTATGTATATAAATTCAATTCATTATAAAAATTATTTAATACCCTGGAGGCTTTGTTATAAGACAATGAAAAGACCTAAGAAAGGGATGAGTACTATATATTAAATGCATAAATGTAGTTTAAGATATTTGAAGGTGTTTAATTGACTAAGTTGGTAAATGGGACCATACATTATTTAAAAGTCATTTTAAGGATTGTTAAAATCTATTAGATTTTTAAGTTGAATAATATTTGTATGAACTCAAAAGCAAAGGAAAAATTAGGTTTTTTAACTCTAATAAATTTAATATCAATATTTAAAACCCAAAGAAAATTTTTGAATAATCTGTCTTGAGAAGACCAAAAATTCACTTCTAAACACCTAGGCTCTCTGACCTGGGTCCAACGTCCTTCTCAAGCTATTAAAATGGACCAATTTTCACCTCCATCAGGAAAATAGTAACTAGTCTGTTCTTCAGTGCCAGACCAGACTGAGCAGATCTAACTTATAAAGCAAGGTGACATTTTTAGAAAATCCTCTGAGGAGTTTTAAGAAATTTTCCTTCATGGAATCTAGGAACCCTCAAGGATAAGGAGGTTATATTTATGAAAGATTTGCAAGTATTCTAATACAGCCCATTTTTGCTGTGCTTTTTTTTTTTTCTTGAGACAGCGTCTCACTCTCTTGCCTGGGGCGAGTGCCGTGGCATCAACCTAGCTCACAGCAACCTCAAACTCCTGGGCTCAAGCGATCCTACTGTCTCAGCCTCCCGAGTAGCTGGGACTATAGGCATGCGCCACCATGCCCGGCTAATTTTTTCTATATATATTTTTAGCTGTCCAATTAATTTCTTTCTATTTTTGGTAGAGACGGGGTCTCGTTCTTGCTCAGGCTGGTCTCAAACTCCTGAGCTCAGAACTATCCGCCCGCCTCGGCCTCCCAGAGTGCTAGGATTACAGGCGTGAGCCACCGCGCCCGGCCTGTGCTTTTTTCCTCTGGGGATAAAGTTATTCAAATAGTGCTCCCTGGCTCTGGTAATCCATATCTTCAACAATCAACACTTTAGACCTCAGTATTGATTTGCTTGAATCTTTGAATTGTTTTTAACGTTGCAGCGCCCTGAAGGGGTGGTTTGTGGCAGAAAAACTACTTCCATTAATACTCTAAGTGTCAATTCACTAAAATAATTTTCTTTTAGATTGACATTGAATTGAAGGAAAAGTTTTCCTATGTCCTTTCTATTAATAATTGAATAATAAATCTGAAAAATAACCTTCTGAAAACTATGAAGAGTGCTCCCGAAGAATAAGCCACCCTTCCACCAAGTACCTTATGACTCAGAATATCCCCAAGATATCTAACATACAATGAAATGTGAAACTTTATTTAAATTCGGAAAGTTGTGGCTATGTTGCACACATTGAAAGATAAATTGTAAATCTGTATATAAGAGTACAGTATTTGATATTTAATAGAATTTGTAACAATTTGAAGCCAAAAGTATGTTTGGTTTGAGGTGAAATTCAGCAACTAAAGAAAATTAGAAGATGTGACATAGGAAGACAAGGACCTTTAACTTCTCCTGGGCAAGTTGCTTCACCTCTCAGTTTCGGAATCTTCATCTAGCCAAAAGGATATAGAGATCTCTGACCGGCCTATATCCGAAAGTTATTATGAAGATCGGCTGTTCTGAATTTCATTAATTAAATCAATTATTTTTTTTCTTCTCTGTCAAATGATGTATAATGATGATGTAGTTGTTCATATAAAACTGAAGTAGAATAATCGGCCAAATGCATGATGCAATATACACATCATTAATGTTTCCAAGGATAATGTTTGAATCTTTCAGGAACTTCTTGGCCCTAATCTAACCTCCCACAGTGATTCTGGTTATAAGGAACATTAAACCCATTATGATGGATGAAATCTTCCATTGATTAATCTGGTATTAGATCACAGAATGACATGATGAATAATAACAGATTACATGTTGAATTCCATTATCACTTTTTGGACGATGGAAATGACTCTTCTTAGTTTTCAATTATCTCTATTTTTACCTCACCAGTCTTATTTCTTTATCTATCTTTCCTAATTGTTCTGTATATTAGAGACAGGCATCAATAACATGCAGACAGGATATAGCCCATAATTTTGTAGGACTCAAAAAAGATTTGCTAGCACACAAAAACTAATTGCAGAGAGTTTGTAAAAAGGGTCTCAGTCTTCATTAAAAGCACAACCATTATTGTTTCCCTAGTTACTTACTAATTGTACTCTTTATTATTGTTGACAAATTCAGAAGCTTAAGACTCAATTATGGAGACAGCTTATTGACTGCAACTCTGTCCCTGTTAACTGTTCCTATTATAAAGAATTAGCAAAACCGTCAGATTCTATCTCTAGTTCATGAGGAATACTTCTCTTGATGAATTAGCACTTGAACATCTGATTAATGGCCTCTTGAAAATACATTTTCCTAAAATGATTTTTAAGTCATAAGTTGGCAATCCTCCTGTATTCTGAATTACAAATGATATAATTCTTTTATTTTTATATCTGACTTCTGTCACTATGATTGAATTCAAGGTTGGTTATGAGTGTTTGTACATACAATAGGACATTTTTCTGGTACGAAAACTTGACAATCAATAAAAATTGGTTTACACAGTATATTCTTAAATTATCATCTCTACGTGTGTGAAAAAATACTCTGAATTGAGTGAAAGAGATAAAAGAATAATAAGAGGTATAATGAAGAAGTCCCAGTGCAATGTGTTGGGATGGTAGACAAGGCTTTACCTCCTGAGCCTTGGACCTATTTTATCATCCAACCTTTACCACAAACTGCCACTTGGACATCCTAACCTTGGTCTTTTTTTTCCATTAAATAAGAAGTTGGGAATAGATGATTATAAAGGCCCCTCCAGTTCTATAACTTATGATTCTATGCATTTTAATAAAAACAAAGAGGACACTGCTACAAGCCATTGTTCTCTATCCTTTGCATTCCAAGTTTCCAGTTTCTGGTTTCTCCCTAGAACAGATGTAAGTCTTGCAGTGAATATTTCTTCTTTAATAATTTCTCATTTTCTGCGGTGTATATATACATACACAATGGAATACTACTCAGTCATAAAAAGAATTAAATCACGTATTTTGCAGCAACGTGGATGGAACTGGAGACTATTATCTTAAGTGAAAAAAACACAGAAAGTCAAATACTGCTTAAGTTAACTGAAAGTTCTTACTTTAAGTGGGAGCTAAATAATGTGTACATATGGATGTAGAATGTGGAATAATAGACAATAGAGACTCAGATAGGTGGGGAGAGGAGGGGGTGGATGATGAGAAATTACTTAATGGGTACAATTATTCAGGTGTTGGATACCCTAAAAACCCTGACTAAATGTCATACATTCTCTTCTTAAAATATTATTGTTTGGGTAATAGGGATACCAGCTGGGTATCACATTTTAAAGGGACACCACATTTAAAAATCACCAGTGAAGATGATTTCTGACATCAAAGCAGACAGCGACACAAACGTTCAGAGTTCATACCAAGAGGGAGAAGCTCCCAACCTATTCAACAGGAAAGGCAATTGAGACTGCTATTCAAGACTGCCAGAGCCATTTTACACTAAACAGGATGCCATATATAAAGGTTTACGAACAAGTTAAAGACAGAACTCAATCATTTCCATTTTTTTACATGAACGTATTTCTCTACTTTAGACACCTTCTTATCAGATCCAAGACAAAGAATAAATCAACTAAAATGCTTTCTTGAAAGGTTTAATGTATCATTCTAGTGGATGTCTTCTTTTACTATAATACGATTATCCCATTTTCAGATGGTGCATATGTCCCAAAATTTCTGCAATATAGCTCTGAGTTATAAAAGCGTTTCTGCTTTCTGTGTAACTTAATTAATTGAATAGCAGCAATTTTTATATTCCACAGTATTAAAAACACCAAGGATTAGAGCAATGAAGCACTATTGGGTTCACCTTCATTATTTAACCTAATTTCTTGAAAATTAAATGAGGTGAGTTTTTGGGAAAAATTTCCTTTTCCATGACTGAACCCTTTAACAGGCTATATTTGACTTTAGAACTGTGCAATCTGAGCTGAATATTGAAGATCTGTTTAGTCTCAGACCAACTGGAAAGCCATCAAAGCCACTCCTCTGTTTCCCTGCTTGTACTTTTCAAAAGGAAATGAATTCTCTTTTTTTTGAATACTAAGTAAAATGATCTTCCCCAGACTCTTTCCTGTATTTTTTATGGGTGCAAACATGAATAGGCCAACATCACAATCCAACATTTACAAATTGCCAGAACAATGATCTCTGTCCTAATTCTAAAATTAGAAAAATAAACAAAAAATCTTGGGCCTACACAATATTGATTAAAATATTCATTTTTTTTCATCCTCTAAGTCATGGGAAAAATAGTGACGTTTGTTATACAATTATATAAACCCAACTAAAGAAACATGTCTTGTTCAATTCCAGACTGTCGAGACTATGTGCCAGAAGTTTGAGCAAGCCGTGGAAAAGGCACATTTTATTTGGATGTAGCTGTCTCGATCCAGCCAATTTTTTTTATCTTTTGCTTCAATGTATCAATTTTAATCCCTGGGACAAACCATTAAATTGGCAGCTTGAAAAATAAACCCACTAAATGTGTAAAACATGTCTTCACCTCATCACCTTGCTTCTCCTTCTGGCCCACATCCATCCCAGAGTATGGATGGAGGATGGGAAGTGAATGCAGAATGGGTTCAGTGTTAGAGATGGGACGAGGTAGTGTGAGTAGAAATAGGATAGGGGTTAGCTATCACCTGGTAGATAACATGCATAAAACCAGGAGTTGCATGCTTACCACATCCACTCATTGAATACAGTAACATTCATCATTTTAGCAATTTCTCGGAATGCAATTTTTTCTTGAATGGTCTGCATCTCACATTCTCAGATTTCATCTTTGAAGTTTTATTGGTCACATAAAGTTATTTTCTAGATAGATATAGATACTGAAATACATGTGGAGACAGAGGCAAAGCGATACAATCTGATTATCTTACTAATGAAACTATTTGAAAATCTTTCTGAATATGAAATTTATTGACAGATCATATGTAAGACATTGGACTAGAGTGAAGATGGAAGCAATGAGGAAAGCCATTTGGACCACAGCATAATCTCTTATTCTCTGTTTTTAAGGCACAGGAAATCCTAAAATTAAATATATAACTTTTCTCTCAGTATGTAAACCTGAGTCATAACTCTGGTATAAGAATAATATAACTTTACTTTTTTTTTCTGAGACAGTCTTGCTCTGTCACCCCAGGTAGAGTGCAGTGGCATCATTATAACTCACTGCAACCTCAAACTCCTGGGCTCAAGCGATCCTCCTGCCTTAGCCTCCTGAGTAGCAGGAACTACAGGTATGTGCCATGATATCTGGTTAATTTTTCTATTTTTAGTAGAGATGGGGTCTCACTGTGTTTCCCAGGCTGGTCTCAAACTCCTGAGTTCAAGCAGTCCTCTCTCCTCAGCCTCCCAGAGTGCCAGGATTACAGGCATGAGCCACTGCACCCAGCCTCACTTTACTTTTCTGTAATCCAAATTGATTTTTACTTTGAAACTTCCTTCTTTCTAATTGGTAGAAATTCAACCTCAGTTAACTCATGGGTCCATCTTTCACCTCTGTGATATCCAAGTTCTGTAGGGACCTCCATTTCCCCTCTACCACAATGGGGACTCCTCTAGCTTTACAAACATCTCTCCCATTCTGTTTGCACCAGGAATCCTCCATTCCCTTAAGACTTAGGCTTGTGGAAACCATAGGTAGTGAGCTTGCTCAGTTTCCGTGGCCCACCACATCAAATCCCTCCTCTGAGGAAACTGATTCCATCATTCAACAAATATTTACTAGTGGATCACTACATACCAAGCACCATTCCAGCAGTGAGCAAGACAGAAAAAAATCCTTACTCTCATGGGGACAAACAGATAACTTGTACTCAACTACATAAAAAGCCTAGTGTTTCAGTTGCAGATGGGTTTTGTGGAGAAAAATCAAGCAGGGGAGAGAGTAGGAAAGGAGGTTGCAATTTTTAAATTTTTGATTAGCTGAAAGATTAAATGTCATTATGAAAGTGACATTTTAATAAAAAAATGGAAGGAAAAGAGGGAGTGCGCCACGTGAATATCTGGCAGGAGTGCATTCCAGGCCCAGTGAGCAGCAAATGCAAAGCCCCTAAGGCAGGAACAACAAGGAATCCACTGTGACTGGAATCCAGCATGCAGGAAGAATAGCAGATGAGGTCAAAGAGGTAGCAGCAGACCAGATGGAGGAAGCAATCAGTATAGAATGGTCTCACAGAAGCCTAATGCAAGCCACTATGAAATTATAAATTTTTTATAGTCACATTTAAAAAAGAAACAGGTGAAATTAATTTAAATGACATATTTTAATCTAATATATCCAAAACATTTAAACATATGAACAATGTAAAAATTATTAAGGAGCTGTTTTACTTCTTTTATACTAAGGTTTTAATATCCAATGTGTATTTTATACTTATGGCACATCTCAATTTGGACTAGCCACATTTCAAGTGCTCAATAGCCACCTGTGGCTTGTGGCTACCTTATTGGACAGTGTGTTTTTAGCTACTTGAATGAGGGGAAGGGTAAGGTGGAAAAATACCAGTGAAAAACGTCAACTAATATGTCATTATCTCATCATACATACTACATTCTATTTTCTATAATAACGTTCCTTTATAATGCTGGTCTAGAGGCAGTGCTTGTTTTAAATCTTTTCCTTTTCTGATTATAAAAGTCATATGTACCCCCAAAATGCAAACAAAAAAGAAATGAATAGTGGAAAGTGGATTTTTACTCTAATCAGGTAAGGGTTAAGGATACCAAAAAGGTCAGGCAGCCTGTGGCACACATCATGTGCTCAGTACCTGCTGTTTTACATGTTGACACCCTATTTTGTTGTGGCCATTTCGGTTTTTTTTTTCTGAACTGAGATTTGAAAGAGCCCAGAATCTATGGACAGAAAATCTTTTTTTTAATTTCAAAATATTAAGGGGGTACAAATATTTTAGGTTACATGGATCATTTTTGTAATGCTTGAGTCCTAACTATAGGTGTGCCTGTCACCGAAATAGTGTTCATAACACCCATTAGGTTGGTGTATTCCCCTCTCCTTCTCTCCCCTCTCCACTGGTTGCTTTCCAGTGATTTTTACTTCCCTTTGTGCATTTGCATGCTCATCAGCAAAGAATTTATGAGGAAATCTTTAATGAGACTGTGTAAATGGCTAAGTAACTCCAAACTCATGGTAGTAGAATATTTTCTAGAGATTAAGGTTGTATTCGTTTCTCATCTTCTGCATATCTAATGCACTCAGAGAGGCTCAGGCTCAAGAAGGGGTGAATAGATGTTCAAGGCAGTCATATTTAGAAATAGAAAGTCAGGGTAGTGAACCTGAAGGTATGTTGCCCAGGAGAGAGCCCTGGATCTGCAACTGACAATCAAAAGCGCAGATCTGGTCCAACTCATTTTCTCTGGTAGGCTTGTTTCAAGCTTTCTTCTAGCTCCTCAAACCTCCATACCGACTCTTCCACACTCAATCTTAGACTCACTAGAAGTTCTATTCCACAGGGAGAGGGATTTTCATCTGTTTTATTTCCTGCTGTATCTCCAGAGCCTAAGGCAGTGCCTTGCATATAGTTTGGTGCTCAAAAAGTATGTTGAGTGAATGAACAAAGTAGATAGCATTAGGTTTGAACTCCATCATCTCCCCACAGCCAAACCTCCAAACCTACTACTCCATTTGTGTGCTTTTAATTTTTCTCTCTTCTTATTAGAGTGTAGGACCTGCTCCTTCTCCTAAGGTGATCCTTTCCCTGGGGTTCTAGGTGCCATCTTCCTCCTGGGCTTCCCAAGGTCTTCACTTCTTCCCTAACCCCCTCTCTTTCTGGCATTAGTATCCTTCAACTCAAACAAAAACCCTGTCATGACTACACATTCCTTTCCACCACCACACCCAGTCTCACCTCTCTGTTACAGCTAAACTGCCCAAATACTTGTCTCTACTCACTGTCTCCAATTCTTCACCCATTATTTCTTGAATCCACCCCAAACTATCTTTTGCCCATACTAATGACATCTAGGCTACCAAAGATCACCGATGACATCCATACTGACTAACCCAATGAATATTTTTCTGTACTTATATCATGTAGTCTCTCAGAAATACTTGCCACAGTGAAGCACATTCCTGATTCCTTTTATATCAGTAGTCACTCCACCAGCACTAGCTCTCCTCCTGCAGAGATTTTGAGAGGTTGGGGTGTCTCCCCAAACCCCATATTCATCCATCACTGCTTTCCCTCACCACCAAGTTCAATACATTAGCCAGCCCTGTCATTTCTATTTCCAAAATGTATGTTGATTCTATCTGCCTCTCTCTCTCTTCACCACCATCCTCACCTAAATTACACCCTATGATGTCTCTGACCCCATTCTGGCCCCTACAGTTTATTCTTAGATTTTAAAAGAATCACTCTGGGTGCTAAACTAAGTCACATCAGTCACTACCCTGCTCCATGGCTCCCCATTATAACAGGGTAAAATATAAAATTTTTACCATGACCCCTTCCTATCTGCCCAGGCACATTTCCTACCACTCTCCCCTTGTTCACAGGACTCCAGCCACACTTACCATTCTTGCTATTCCTTAAAAAATCTAATATCTTTCTTGCCTCAGTTTTGTTTATACTATTCCTTATGTTTGAAAGGTTCTTTCCATTTTCTTAATCTGGCTGGCTCCTTCTGTCCTGGAACGCTCAGCATAAATGTTACCTCTGCATAGAGGCCTTTCCTGATGACTCTAACTCACCCCATCCCTCCAGTCTTCCTTCTGAAGCTAAGCTGCTTGTTTCTTAACTCCATAGCACTTACGACAATTTGTAATTATTTTATTTATTTTTTCTCTGTCTCCTCCACTAGATTGTAAGCTCTTTCAGGTCTGTGTCTCTCAATCTTGTTCACTGCTGTATTTTAGGGGTCTAGTTCAGTATCTGGCTCATTCCATTATAGGTGCTTAATAAATGATTGTTGACTATATGAATGAATAAGTGAATTAGGAGAAGCATATGGTATCTTGGAGAGATGCTGAGGGAAAGGGGACAGAGGGAATTGGTGCTGCATTCCTAGTTCAAATAGTTGATCTCCATCCCTGAGACTAACATTCATAGTTGGACTGTGACTGAGAAAATGCCGGAGCCAGTGGATAGGGAGAAAAACCGCAGTGAGTGCCTAGTAGCTGTACTCTAACCAAGAGTTGACACTGGTTCACAGATCCTGCCTTTGCCTCAGCCCTGACCTGCAAACTGTCCAGTCACAGCTTTAAGGTATTACCAGTCCATTGGTGCTACAAATCCTCAGCAGCCAGACTTTTCAGCCACACTTGAAGACTGTGTATGCACCAGGAAATTTGTAAATCATTATAATCAGCAAACCACTGGACATACTTACGGGGTGAGAGAAAGAGAGATTGGGACATGCTCAAAGCTGGAGGTGCAGATGAGAACACACTGCTGTTACAATTACAGTTCAACACAAAATGCCCTTTTAGAATAAGAAATCAAAAAAATGAAATGTCTAAGTTTGGCCATTAGTCTTAATCTCTGCTGCTTCTACTTCCTAAAGGCATGCTGCAACTAAGTAGTGGCATTCTCTGACCTTAATATTTATAAAATGGAGTTAACAATAGCTACCAAAGTTGTTGTGAGGACTGAGATAATTCGTATAAAACAATTAGCACAATGTTGGTGCATAGAAAATGCTCAATAAAGATTTATAATTTTGATTATTGGTACAAGTAATAGATATATCAAATGAAACCATTCTTACAGCATGAAGATGTAACTAGATGATGAGTATAAATAACACAATGCCTAAACTTAGTAAGTGCCCAACAGATGGTAGTAATAACTATTTAATAAAATTATTTTAGTCATATATTATTTTTCTCTTAGTAGACATGTGAAATAGGTAGAAGCAGGTGGTGCCATTTTAGATATGTGGAAACAGGCTTCAAAAGGTGAACTAACTTGCCAAAAGTCACACAGCCAGTAGAAGAAAGAGCCTGGACACAAGCCCAGATCTTAAGAGTCTTGTGTCAATGCCATTATGATTACAAAGTATGTGTTGGTGTCATAGGTTATATCAGGCCAGATTCCTGTTTTTGAAAATAAAGTCTTATTGGAACACAGCCACACCCATTCATTTATATATTGGTCTATGGCTGCTTTCACACTACGACAGTGGAATTGAGTAGTTGTGACAGAACCCACACAGCCCAGAAAGTGTAAAATATTTCCTATCTGGCCCTTTACAGAAGAAGTGCCAACTGCTCTAATCCAAAGGTTTTTAAATAACATTGTAAACTAATGCTCTATCTATACATAATCATTTTGTAAATTATCAATTAAAAATGAAGCATTAGAAACAGATCATCACCTAAATTCAGTCTTTTTCAAAAAGCCAAGCGGCAGTGTGACAGCATCTCTTGTAGCTGGTGGTCTTTGAAGCTGAGCAGGGGGTGCTACAGCAAAAAAGCAGATCCCTAGAAGAGATTGTACTACCATGCACTTTTCAAGGCTTCTACTACCAGGTAAATGCGAGAGCCCTTTGACCCCAAGCATCACTGCCACCTGCTGTCAACCTTCCCAGGAATACCTTCAGACTAAACAACACATCACCTCTCCCCTTTTCCTGTTACTTCACTTTAGTTGCAGTTGTGGCAGTCTTCCCAATTTGCTTGATCCCTGGAACCTAAACTGGCAAATTTGAGACTGTAACCTCAGCTGACAATGATAATCATCTGGCCCCGAAAAAAGAGCGTGAAACAAATGGAACCATCATTTGTCACAATGACTCTGGCTGTTCAGTCCTAGATGTGCAGAGATGATTTTGAGTACTTGCCAGGGCCCTGTCCCATCTGGAGGTCAAGACTTGAAATTCCATTAAACAACGTTTTGAACCCAAAAAGATTACACCGTTCCCCTCGAGGAAGAGTTTTCCTTAATTAGTATGCATTAGAGTTGGCCCTTCCTTTTAAACAGGTGGTATGGAGGCAGTGTCTTATTGATCAAATCTTTCTGACTTGCAACTTCATCAAGGTCCATAGACAGCAACTTATGATGAGTGATCTGCTATAGAAGTTACTAAGTGAGAACAATTTTAACAAATGTTATTGTTATAAAGTCACTGACTTTGAGCACACAGCTTTGAGTGTTTGATGTTATAATATGAATCATCAATGCTTTCTTCCCCAATGATAGAGTAGCATATCTTATCACTGCTCTCAAACTTTCAGTTTGAGTAATTTCCTGTGGTTGTGATGTGCATAGGACTATCCTCATCACTCTTGAAGTTCATCAGTTGACTGTACAAGGAATAATATGGGGGGTCTTATTCCTATATATGTCACTATAAAGGAAAGTTAATTGATTGGCAATCAGAATGAGGTGTTTTCTTCCTGGGTGAAGGGATATACATTGATGTTTAAATACGGCAGAAACTGGAATGTTTTACACTGGCTTACACTTTATGAAAGGAATTAGTATGCTCAGTTGGATAGATACAGACTGCAATCTGTAGAAAAGCTATTTCTGAAAACATAGGAAAAATAAATTGAACTGCAAGTAAAGGGAGATATCAGATCCTCAAAGGAGACATATTTAAAGAATACAATACTCTAAGGTATTTCAATTCCTAAATATCATTTGTAATCTAGACATGGCAACACTGAGGAAGCAACCAAAGTATATTTTTATGCTAATTATACAAGCAATATAGAAGCCTCTATCATATTTACGTTATTATCTTCCTTGAAGGCTAAATTTTGGTTCAGCTTCTACCAAAATGGGATCAGAACCAGAATAGAATTCAAGAGCTCATCCATAGTCTAATTACCAATTCAGGCCAAGCACCTTCTCCTTTTTCTTATGTGTACAGAGACAGTGATGAACTAAAGAAGCAGTAATAATGTCGTTTCTTGGAAAGGATATATGTTAAGGAATCACACAGAGAGTTAATGTTTTAGTGACAATTAAACAACCTTTCTGGGAGAAAAGTCCACAATCCATAAAAAGAAGTGTAGGTACCTATAGTGAAGCCATGTGGAAAAGTCATAGGCATGATCATTATTCCTAGCAACCCAGAATGTGAACTCCCTTCCAATATATAAGTAAATCCTACCTATGAGTCTTAGTGGGAGGCAGAGGCCACTTCTCCCCTGGAGAAGCTGAAAATGCTGAACATTTTCTTTGCCCGCTTCCCTTGCTACTATGGGCATCTGTCCTAGATGAGTACTTTCCTCAATTCCCTGATGGTAAGAATCACCTGACGTTCTTGTTAACACCTATACAGGCCTATCTCATGGAGATTCTGACTTAGCGCCTCTGAGATTAGGCTGGGGAATGTTTGCTTTAATAAGTATTCGGGGGATTCTCATGATCAAAGAAGCCTGGCAACCAAATATTGGCACAGAATAGATCTGTGGTTCTTTACCTTGGATGCATATTACATTCACCTGTGGAGCTTTTAAAAACTAGGATTCCTGGTACCCGCCTCGGACCAATCGAATCAGAATCATCTGTGGGGTTGATCGTGTGAGTGCGCATGTGCATGTGCATGCGCGCGTGAGAGGAGAGAGAGAGAGAGAGAGAGAGAGAGAGAGAGAGAGAGAGAGAGAGAGAGAGAGAGAGAGAGAGAGAGAGAGAGAGAGAGAGAGAGAGGGAGAGAGAGAGAGAGAAGCTTCACAGGTGATGCCATTGTATAGTAAAGCTTTAAAAACCCTCATTTATGCCAACACTTCATCAAACAGGTGCTGAGACTTAGATGTAGAAGTGATGCAAGGAGAGGAAAACTGTGCGTAGCAGTCAGTGGTATTGTGGCACAATCAAGTTTCCAGAGTAGCATGGACAGCAATGTTACTGAAAGCATCCTTCATCCAGTGATCTAACATCAGTGGTCCAAACTATAGCATTCAATAAAGTAGTGTCCTTACTATGTCCATTCTTTGGTCTGATTTGGAGCATTGCTTGACGTTGCATAGTCCTGAGACTGATTTTCCAATATTCCTGGTGATTCTGTAAGCTAGCCAATGCTATTAAATTCTTTCTCTATTTAAGAAGTGGTTCCTCTTGGTTTCAAGTGAAAATGCGAAGTATGACTAATACAGAGTAGTGGGGGAAAACTCTGACTTTGCAGGAAGGGAACCTAAATTTGAATCTTACGTGACCTCTCCGAGTCTCTCTTTATTTGTAAAATGGGAACACTGACTAGTTTTAGAAAGCTATTGTGATGATTAAATAGTAACTCAAAGTGCCGTTGGCAGTCTCCAGATTCTCTGACAGGAGCTTAGGGGTAACAGTCTGGAAAGGGGTTAAAGGACATATCTTGAAGCTCTATTTGCATAGCAAACAAAATATGTTTACTTTGATCATATATTTGCATGCAGTGACTTTGAGAGTGGTTTATGGAGAATGGTCCTAAAGCCACTCCCGGAACTGCCACTAGAAAGGGCTTGCCAAAAGCCATTAAATGTTATTTTCCATGTCCATTCTTTAACATTGAACGTGAAAATCTAGTCAAAGAGTTCAATCCTAGGAAAATAGGATTCTGAGCCTGTAGAATACTATTGTTCATTAGTTATCTAGTCTATTGAATAAATAACTTTGAGCTATAAAATTCCAGTATATTTAAAGAACATAATTTACATACACCACATATTTTTTTTTTTTTTGAGACAGAGTCTCACTCTCTTGCCTGGAGCGAGTGCCATGGCATCAGCCTAGCTCACAGCAACCTCAAACTCCTGGGCTCGAGCAATCCTACTGTCTCAGCCTCCCGAGTAGCTGGGACTACAGGCATGCGCCACCATGCCCGGCTAATTTTTTCTATATATATTTTTTAGTTGTCCGATTAA
>RJWJ010010093.1:0-29373 GCA_004363605.1 Indri indri | reverse complement strand
TTTTTTTTTGGTAGAGATGGGGTCTCGCTCTTGCTCAGGCTGGTCTCGAACTCCTGAGCTCAGGGCGATCCGCCCACCTCGGCCTCCCAGAGTGCTAGGATTACAGGCGTGAGCCACCGCGCCCGGCCACATATTTTTTATCTAATATGTTTAACTATGATCCCACTTCCTATTTATAGCCTTCCTTTGTGTGATTAAGAATCCAATATGTGGCCAATGTCTTCCAATCAGAAGGCTATATTTTGAGATATCATTCAATGTTACCTCACTCAGTAAGGTCTTGCATTAGTTTGCTGTTGCTATGGCAAACTGGAAATTAAAATTTGAGAATTCTAAATCTGATATCCGCCAGACGGGTAGGATACAGACAAAATGTATTTCCATTATGATGACAATTTTTTTTTTTTTATAACTTGGCTCTCCACTTCTTCTCTCCCCCTCACTCCATGTGATCCCCAATCCCACCCTGTCCTCACAGGAAGATATACCACTTCAACCACCTAACATACTATTATCTACATTTTCCCATATTCACACTTCTATACAAATAAATGCCTACATACATATCTCAAATAAAGGCATTTTTTTCTTTTGATAATTGATTTGTAAAGATATCAAACATATTCTTCTGCATCTTGCTATTATCATTTAACAATATTATGTGGAAATCTCTCCAAATATTTTTTTCTTTTTTAATAATTTTTATTTCAAATTATTAGGGGTACAAGTGTTCTTGTTGCATGGATGAATTGCATAATGCTGAAGTCAGGGCTTTTAGTGAGCCCATCACCAGAATAGTGTACATTGTACCAGATAGGTAAGTTTTTATACCTCACCCTTCTCCCACCCTCCCCCATTCTTAATTTCCAGTGTCCTTTATACCACTTTATGACCATGTGTACCCATCACTTAGCTCCTACTTATTAGTGAGAACATGTGGTGTTTGTTTTTCCATTCATGAGATACTTCACTAGGATCGTGGTCTCCAGTTCCATTCAAGTTGCTTCAAATGACATTATTTCATTCCTTTTATCACTGAGTAGTACTCCATGGTATACATATACCACATTTTCTTTATCTACTCATCAATTGATGGGTACTTATGTTAATTCCACATCTTCATAATTGTGAATTGTGGTAAACATTCAAGTACAGGTGTGTTTTTGGTATAATGACTTCTTTTCCTTTGGATGGATACCCAGTAGTGGGATTGCTGGATTGAATGGTAGATCTACTTTTATAGTTCTTTGAGGAATCTCCACATTATTTTTCATAGAGGTTGTACTAATTTACAGTCCCACCAACAGTGTATAAGCACACGTTTTTCACCACATCCATGACAACTTCTATTGTTTATAGATTTTTTAATAATGGTCATTCTGATAGGGGTGATGGGGTAGCTCATTGTGGTTTTAATTTTCATTTCTCTGATGATTAGTGATGTTGAACATTTTTTCATATGTTTCTTGGCAATTCGTCTATCTTCTTTTGAAAAAACTCTGTTCACGTATTTTGCCCACTTTTTGATGGGGTTGTTGTCTTCCAGATTTGTTTGAGTTCTTCGTAGGTTCTGGATATTAGCCCCTTATCAGATGTATAGTTTGCAAATATTTTCTCCTATTCTATAAGTTGTCTATTTATTCTGTTATTTCCTTTGCTGTGCAGAAACTTTTTAATTCAGTCTGATTTTTATTTATTTTTGTTGTTGCTGTATTTGCCTTTGGGGTCTGAGACATAAATTCCTTGCCTAGGCTGATGTCTAGAAGAGTTTTTTCCTATGGTTTCTTCCAGAACTTTTATGGTCTCAGGTCTTACATTTAGGTCATCTTGAGTTAATTTTTTCTATATGGTGAGACATGGGGATCCTGTGCCATTCTTCTGCATGTGGCTACCCAATTTTCCCAGCACTATTTATTGAACAAGATGTCCTTTCCCCAGTGTATGATTTTGCCTGCTTTGTCAAAAATTAGTTGGTCTTACCTGCATGGTTTTATTTCTAGGTTCTCTATTCTATTCTATTGGTCCATGTCTCTACCTTTATACCATTACCATGCTGTCTTAGTTACTATAGCCTTATAGTATAATTTGAAGTCAGGTAATGTGATACTTCTGGATTATCATTGCTTTGGTTATTTGGGCTCTTTATTTGGTTCCATATAAAGTTTAGGATTATTTTTTCTAGATGTGTGAAAAATGGTATCGGTATTTTGATAGGAATTGCATTGAATCTGTAAATCACTTTGGGCAGTATGGACATTTTAACAATGTTGATTCTTCCAATCCATGAGCATGGAATGTTTTTCCATTTGTTTTTGTCATCTATGATTTCTTTCATCAGTGTTTTGTAGTTTTCCTCATAGAGATCTTTCACCTCCTTGGTTAAATATATTCCTAGGTATTTTATTTTCTTTGCAGCTATTGTAAATGGTATTGAAGTCTTGATTTGACTCTTAGCTTGACTTTTATTAGTATCCAGAAATATTACTGATTTCTGTACATTGATTTTGTAACCTGACACTTTGCTTAATTTATTTATCAATTCTACTAGTCTTCTGGTAGAGTCTTTAGGATTTTCTAGATACAAGATCATATCATCAGCAAACAGGGATAATTTGACCTCCTCTTTCTTGATTTGGATGCACTTGATTTCTTTCTCTTGCCTGATTGCTCTAGCTAAACCTTCCAATATAATGTTGAATAGAAGTGGTGACAGTAGGCACCCTGTCTTCTCCCAGTTCTTATGGGGCATGCTTTTAATTTTTCCCCATTCAGTATAATGTTGGCTGTGGGTTTGTCATACATAGCTTTTATTATTTTGCGGTACATTCTCTCTGTGCTTAGTTTATTGAGGGTTTTTATCATGAAGGGGTGTTGGATTTTATTGAATGCTTTTCCTGCATCTATTGAGATGATAATATGGTCTTTGTTTTTACTTCTTTTTATATGGTGAGTCACGTTCATTGATTTGCATATGTTGAACCATCCTTGCATCCCTGGGATGAAACCCACTTGATCATGGTGGATTATCTTTCTGATGTGCTGTAGAATTCAATTTGCTATTATTTTGTTGAGGGCTTTTGCATCAATGTTCATGAAGGATATTAGTCTGTAGTTTTCTTTTCTTGTGTCCTTTCCTGGCTTTGGTATCAAAGTGATACTGGTTTCATAGAATGAGTGAGGGAGAGTTCCCTCTTTCTCACTGTTATGGAACAGTTTCAGTAGAATGGGTGTCATTTCTTCTTTGTAGATCTAGTAGAATTCAGCTGTGAATTTGTCTCCTCTGAGGCTTTTTTTTTTTTTTTTTGGTTGGGATATTTTTTATTATTGTTTCAATCCTGCTACTCATTACTGGTCTGTTCAGGATTTCTATTTCTTCCTGATTCAGGCTTGGGAGGTTGCATATTTCCAGGAATTTATCCATTTCTCCTAGGTTTACAGGTTGTGTCCATATAGGTTTTCATAATATTCAGGGACGATGTTTTGTATTTCTGCCATGTCAGTTGCAATGTCTCCTTTTTAATTTCTGATTGAGTTTGTTATAGTGCTTTCTCTTCTCTTTCTGGTTAATCTAGATAGTGGTCTATCAATTTTGTTTATCTTTTCAAAGAACCAACTTTTTGTTTTATTGATCCTTTTTTTGTTGTTTTCCATTTCATTTAGTTCTGCTCTGAGCTTTGTTATTTCTTTACTTTTGCTAACTTTGGGTTTGGTTTATTCTTTTTCTTGTTCCTTGAGGTGTAACATTAGGTTGTTAATTTATGATCTTTCTGTCTTTTTGATGTATGCTTTTAAGGCTCTGAACTTTCCCCTTAGCACTGCTTTTTATGTATCCCATAGATTTTGCAAGCTCATGTCTCCTTTTTTGTTCAGTTCAAATTTTTTTATTTCTATCTTGATTTCATCAATATGCAAGGATAGTGCAGCAGCAGGTTGTTTTATTTCCATGTATTTGCTTAGTTTTGAGTGTTCCTGTTGGAATTGATTTCTAGTTTTATTCTACTGTGGTCTGAAAAGATAAATTGTATGGTTTCAATTTTTCTAAATTTGCTGAGACTTTTTTTGTGGCCTAACATATGATCTATCTTGGAAAATGTCCCAAGTGCTGATGAAAAGAACGCATGTTCTGCAGTTTTGGGGTAGACTGTTCTGTGTCTGTCGGGTCCATTTGTTCTAGAGTCCCATTTAAGTCCAGTGTTTCTTTGTCGATCTTCTGCCTCAATGATCTGCCTAGTTGTATCAGTGGAGTGTTGAAGTCCCTGGCTATTATGATGTTGCTGTTTATTTCTTTCCTTGCATCTAGTAGAATTAGCTTTATGAATCTGGGAGCTCCCATATTAGGTGCATATATATTTAGGATAGTTGTATCTTCTTGTTGAATTGGTTCCTTTATCATTATATAATGAACATCATTCTATTTTCTTTTATCATTGTTGATTTATAGTCTATTTTATCTGATATGAGAATAGCTACTTCTGCTCGTTTTGGGTTTCCATTTGCACAGGATATTTTTTCCGCCCCTTTACCCTGAGTCTATGAGATTCTTTCTGAGTAAATGGGTTTATTGGAGACAGTGTACATTTGGGTTGTGTTTTTTTCTTTTTTTTTTAACGTTTTAATTTAAAATGATTTCATTAGTTATTTGTAAACTGTAGTATTTTCAGTATTTCTTATAAATTATGGAATTATCATATATTACCACATTAGCCATTAAGTGGTCATTTCATGTTTTAGATCTTGATAATATTCTGACTTCTACTCCAAATGCCAAAACTGTTAATGGTAAAGCTAAAAGCAGTGATAGTGGAGCTGAGTCTGAGGAAGAAGAGGCCCAAGAAGTGAAAGGAGCAGAGAAAAATAATAACAGTAATTTTGGGATAATGGGTTAATAATTTTACATTAAATAATATGAAGACATTTGGGCTGGTTTGGTACTGTATAAGATTAACAGTGGTGCTGGGATGTGGGCTATTGACCCTATACCCAGGTTTGTTTTAGACCAAAAGGCTCTACTACAGAACATAGGGACAGCCAGCCTCATGCATAAATGGAATGCATGTTAATTGAAGGGTGACAAGAATAGGCCACTTCTCCAAATATACTGCCTTAGACGTGTATTATTTTAAGCTATTGTTTCCAATATGAATAGGCATATGTTACCAAGGATAGGAGACAAAGTAAATTCTCAATATCTTATCAAAAATAGAAGGAAATTTAGAGAACAGGATACAGATACATGTTTTGATGAAGAAGAAACATTGGAATCATGAGGTATAGTGCATTAGAGATCTTGTTAGTGAGAGTGCCAGTGATTCATGGGAAGACTATTTTAGAAAGAGCAGACAGAAAGACACAAACAAACTACACAGCTTAGTTTTTCCTTCCCCTTTCAGTAAGGTATTATGAATAATACCTTCTTCAAGGATTGGGGGTTGTGTTTTTTCACCCATTAAGCTAATCTTCATCTTTTAAGGGGGGCAATAAGACCATTTACATTCAGTGTTAGTATTCATATGTGAGATATTGTTCCGGTCATCATCTCTATTGTTCTCTCCTTTTTGTTATTGTTTTATAAGAGCTGTGAGTTTTAACTTTTGGATGTTTTTACACTGGAGGGTATTGATTGTCCTGTTCCATGTATAGAACACTTTTAAGCATTTCCTATAGGGCAGGTCTAGTGGTGACAATTTCCCTTAGTGTTTGCTTGTCTGGGAAAGACTTTATTTCTCTTTCATTTATGAAACTTAGCTTTGCAGGATACAAAATTCTTGGCTGGTAGTTATTCTGTTTAAGGAGACTAAAGATATGAACCCATCCCTTTATGGCCTGTAAGGTTTCTGTTGAGAAGTCTGCTGTTAGTCTGATGGGTTTCCCTTTGTAAGTTACTTGATGTTTTTGTCTCATGGCTCACAGGAGTTCCTCCTTCACATTGACCTTGGCCAGATGACTATATGCCTTGGTGATTCCATTTTTGCAATTTCCCAGGTGTTCATTGAGCTTCTTGTATATGGATATCTAAATCTCCAGCAAGATCAGGGATGTTTTCTTCAATTATTCCTTCAAATAGGTTTTCCAGGCCTTTTGCTTTTACTTATTCACCCTTGGGGATGCCTGTGATTCTTACATTTGGCCATTATAGATAATCCCATATTTCTTGTAGACTTTGTTCCTCTTGCTTCTTTTTTCTTTATTTTTTACTGGCTGGATTTATTAGGAAGAGTTGTCTTCACACTCTGAAATTCTTTCTTCTGCTCTAATCTATTCTTAAAACTTTCCCCTGTGTTTCTGTATTTTTCTAAATGAATTTTTCATTTCCCAAAGTTCTATTTTTTTAATATATCTATCTCTTTAGTAAATTTTTCATTCATTTCCTGAATTATTTTTCTGGTTTCTTTGAGATGGCTTTCCATTTTCTTTTTGATCTCATTGAGATGTTTATAATCCATATTTGGAATTCTTTGTCTGTCATTTAAGTATTTTCATTTTAGTTGGGATCCATCACTAGAGAGCTAGTGTGCTCTTTTGGGGTCGAGATCCTTTTAATCTGATTTTTCATACTTCATGAAAAATACTTCTTGTACTGATTCCTTCTCATCTGGAGCAGCTGTTTTTGGATTTTCTTTTGTTTAGATGGGACTTCCCCCCCACCCACTCCTAAAACGTGTGCTTGTAGCACAGGTTGGGTAGGGACCCTTGGCTTTGCTTGTGGGTACTTTGATGGGCATCTACATTCTCGACAGATGCCTTGGTTATAGATATCCTTAGTGTGGTGTTTTTCTCAATTGCTAGTTATTTATTTGTAGATTGTAGTAGTGGTGTACTATGTACGTGGGCAGAATCCCTGTCTTTTGTCAATAAGGGGAGATTGAGATCTTTGAAAATCCCTTTTCTTTCCCCAGCCCTGAATTATATAGGGATGCCCAGTTTAATCTCTAAATCAGTAGGTGGTTCTTGTGGGTAAGAGACAGCCATACCCTCTATGATTGAGTCAGTAAATGCTGTAATAGGCTGTACAAGTTGTCCTCCCTGCCACTTGGTGGCACTTGCCAGAAATAACCAATTGCAGTGTTGTGGGTTTTTTTTGCGGGGGGGGGGGGACCTGTGACCAGCTTCAGCCCCTCAGGAGAAGCACTTAAATGCCCCAGGGAGTGGGAAGGGTCCCTGGAGCTTCCAAGTGAGTACTTATTCTCCACCACAGCAGAGGTGGGTGAAAGAGTGAGGCTGGGTGGGGCTCGGTCAGGTGAGCCTGCCTTCAGGCTCCACAAAGGCAGACACAAGAACTGTCTCAGCAGGAGTCAAGGGTCAGGTCCTGGGACACTGGGGAAAACCACCAGGGAGGGGCTGAAGTGGCCCTACCAAGCCAGAAATTCTACTTATGGGTGGGGGAGAGGTCATCTGGAATTCACAAACTGGCTGCCAGAAGTGGGTTTCACTCTTCTGCCTCTTCCCTTGCCCTGTGGATCTCTTTTTAGTGTCTGGCCATAAGCAGTAACCCAAACTAGCTGAGCTCACTAGCGGTACCATAGGCTAGGAGCTTCCCTGTTTAGAATCCCACCCAAGAGCAAAAGTGTGGCTTTCCTGTGGGAGGAGGGGTACTCCACAAGTGCAATGCAGCTCAGACCCACACCACACTCTCCTTTTAGTTCTGCCCATGCAGGTTCCCACATACCACAAAATAAGTTCACAAATTTCCCCTCTGTGCCCCTGAGCAACATGATGGAGTCCTGGGGGTACAGGATCCAGCCTGTGAGTCTGTCCCCTGATCTCCCAAGTTCAATCCCTGACTGTGCCAGGGAGAAGAATGCTGGTCTCAAGTTGCCCAGGGAGTGCTCAATCAGGTTTAATGTCCTTCGGCTTTGGGGTATGCCCTGCTCTGCTGGAGCATCTAGGTGAACAGCACCGGGAGGGCCGGCAGGCAAGGAGATCACAGTCTGAGCACCCATTGGTCTACTGCAGATCTTTAAGAAGAAAGGCATGGGCCCCACTCTCCGTGGAAGCCTTCATGTAGTGGGCATGTCAACAGAGGGAAAGAAGCTGCTCCTGAGAGTCCCAGCTCAATTGTCCCTTAGGGCACTCATGCTGACTCACATAGCAGCTGTGGCAGAGGAGGGGATATGGAGGAGAAGAGAGTGAAAGGAGGAGGACTAGCACTGTGGTCCCCTTTGTCCCACGGGGCTCCTCTGGCTGGTTGTACTCTTCTTTCCCCTGAAGGCAGCCAGCCCTGAATGTTCAAGCTCCAGGATCACACAATCCCCCTGGGACCCACTGGATCCTTGTGGTCACCACAGTCTAGGAAAGTGTTGGGAAACGTTTGTGTGTGGACCGGTGACATGAAAACTGAAGGGTTGAAGCTCCCTGAGGAGGACAAGGGCACACAATGGGTGGAGAAGCAGTATGGTGCCCATTGCCTTGGCTTGGGTCTGTGGTGAGGGGGAGCAACACCAAGGGAGCTTGCAGCCCAATGCCCTGTGCTCATAAAGCTCGCAGTTCAGTGGTGGCAGTAGCTTTTGGGCTTATGAGGATAGAGAAGCTCTCCAACAGTTCAGGATCCTGCAGTCTGCCAGAGGTGGGAGAGGAAGAAAAGCAAACACTCCCACCTATCCTTTCCATGGGGCTCCAAATTTCTCAGGGGTTGATCTGTGCCAAAATCTTGCTCTTGTTCTGCTCCGCAACTTCATGTGGAATCTCTGGTAATTTCTGGGACTTACCCTTCAGAATTATACCTGGTCTGTTTTGTTTTGTTTTGTTTCATCTAAAACTTTTCCTTCTTTCTGAGACAATCTGGCGACTGATGTCTCTAGTCCGCCATCTTGTTTCCACTCTTCTCCAAATATTTTTCTCTTAATGGCTGCATGATATTCTATGATTCAGATATTTTGTAAATTGTTCTGCCATTCTGTAATTGATAGTTGTCTGATTTTTTTCCACCTTTTTACATTATCAGAAAAATCACGATTAACATATATATGTCCATATATGTGGAGGTTTCTATTAAACATAAAAAAGGAGTTGTTCAATATGTGCTGCTTTGGGGTATAAGTAACAGATCTCTAACTAGCAATGGTTTAAACCAGGAAGATACTGCTTAGTAAACAAGAAATCTATTGGAAGATAGTCCTAGGGTTTGTTTGAGTGCTCAAAGACCTAATCTAAAATCCAAGCTCTTTTTATCATTCTATTCCTCCATCCTGGGGCTTGTTGCCTCTCAGTAACAAAATATCTCCTGCAGCTCCAGACATTCACACAAGATTCAAAGCACAATGGGAGGAAAAAAGGCAAACAGACTTCTTGTTATACGGTTCTCCATAAGGAAGAAAAAATCTTTCACATATGGCCCCAGGTAAACATTCTTTTACATCTAGATAGCCAAAAACTGTGTCATATATACCCATCTCTATACCAGTCAATGGGAATGGTATGCCATGATGGGTTTAGACTGGGTACATTGCCGCTTCAACAAGACCAGGTCCTGTCAGCAAATTAAAAAAAGCAATGGAGAAAATGACTGTTAGAAAGGCAATCAAGTGTCTTTCAGAATAAGATACGGTGTTGATTAATATGCTACTTAGACATCCTCAGTAAAATATCCAGCTAGTATATATCTGAAAGAAAACAGTGACTATGTTGTACCAAAAAGACACGCAGCAATATTTTTAACTTTTTCAAAAATGTTTATTATTTTAAAGCTGAAATATACCATATTATTTTTTCAATGTTATTTCACAATATTCCCTATATAGGTGTTTCCAAAAATTTCACAGATTTTAATAATTACATTTAAGCTTCCATCATAATTTTTGTTTATTTTTAATTGACACAATAATTGTACATATTTATGGGGTACATAGTGATGTTTTCATGCATGTAATATATAGTGATCAGATCAGGGTAATTAGCATATACATCATCTCAAATATGTATCATTTCTTTGTGTTGGGAACATTACAGCAATGTTTTTATATAGCATGTTGTGTAGACCAAAAACATTGAATATTTAAAAGGCATTTACTAAGTAGTATGTAGGATATATATATGCATATATATATACCGATATATGAGGCTGTGTAGTTACTAAGTAACTATAAGGCATTATGCTAGGTACATCAGTGGGCCTGAAGAGAAATAACGAATGGCCCCTGCCCTACACAGCTTCAATATATTAATAGCTACTTTGGAAGAGACATGATAGATCTAGTCATGGTTTTCAACCCTGGGTGCACATTAGAATTATTTGGAAAGCCTGTGCAATACTTATTCCAGAGCCATGCCCTAAACCAATTAAATCAAATCTCTGTGGGCAAAGCTGGATCAAAGGGTCAGGCTCCAGGGCAATTCTAATGTTCCGCTAAGATGAAGAACAACAGCCCTAAAGGAAAAGTTAGGAATCAAAATTTGCTCGCTTGTTTTCACCCCTTTCCTCCTCCTGGCTCATCTCTTCAGGAGTGGTCCACAGACACAACCCAGAAGCCCCTGACCCAGCCCCAGCAATATTCCAAGATTTGTCCACTTTCCATTTCCAACACTCCTCACCCCCTTTAAGCAAAATGACCTACCCTGTGGTCATGTGCTGTCACAGCAAGAGACCTGCTTTATTAACTCACACTGTCTCATATGACTTTCTGCTAGGACCCCTTTGGAGACATTAGCCCAATGGTGAGGGCGCTGGGCTGGTAAGAGAAAGAGTTATGGAACTTGACTTACCAGTGTTTCCTACAGAGAGATCCTGCATGCTCTGTCTGGAAGGACCTGTCCTCTTCTGCTTTTTTACACCTGGCAAGATTTTGCCCATCCTTCAAGGAATGGTTCAGATAGATTCTGTGAAGCCTTCTTGACCCGGGGGCATGATTGCCCATGCTGGCCTCTCTGCTAGCAGACAACTAAACTCCTGCTCACAGTGCACGCTGTACTGCCACATTGTAGCAGTTATTTGTTTCCATCTGCAGTGGACTTTTGCAGGGCAAGGATCTCCTCTCAAACTCCCTATCCTCCCTGTCCCTACCCCAGTACCTTGGACCAAATCTCTTTTGCAAACTAACTTATTTTTTGACTCTCACACTCCACAAACTCTAACAAACCTATAAATAACATCATCTCTCCAACTTGCCTAAATGTTGTGGCAGAATTCTCTGCTATAGTAACAAATATCTTTGCCCAAATTTTCTTTGGGGTCCTCTTATTTCTTTTTAGTTGTTTTAAATTATCATATTTCAATATTCCAGCTTACTTCAGCAACGAAAAGGCGATGGGGAGAAATGATGAGGCATATGTTTTTGTAAGATCTAGATAATTTTTGAATCTGAGTAATGGGTATATGGAGGTTTGCTATAGATAACATTTATTTACAAGTTTGTATACATAGATTTACATAAATATATTATAATTTAATAAACATTAGTATACTCATATAAATTCATATAATATGTACTTGTATAATATACTTATATATGTTACATATTATAGATGTATATATATAATTTTATATGTTATATATTTTATATAAATACAATATATGAGGTCATATATTTATTATGTATAATATACTTATGCATATGTAATTATATGAAAATGTATCTCATATAATTATAATAAACTTTATATAATATATTTATATTTAATATATTTTAAATTATGTGTAGTATATTATATACATACATAAATATAGTAAAATGTATAACAAAAATACATAATATCATACATCTATGACATTTTAATAGTAAAACTATTTTTTAAGTTTTAATAAAGATTTTTAGCAACAATGCACGGACCCTATACTAAGGTTTTTATGTATTTCAATTTCATACACACACACACACACACACACACACACACACATTCACATACAATATGTTATGCTCACTGTAAAATGTTCATTTAGATTTACCCACATTTTCTACTTTTACCATTCTTTATTCCTTCCCGTATCGTCATACTTCTACTGGGGATTATTTTCCTTTTGTGTGAACATTACCCTTTATATAGATCTGCTCACAGAGAATTCCCTGTTTTTGTTATTCCAAAATCTTTATTTTGACCTTATTCTCTTTATGTGTTTTGAAAAGTTCTCAGCTATTATCTCTTCAAATATTGCTTTGTTCCATTCTAATTCCCTTCTCATTCTGGGTTATCAATTTTAAATACATGTTCAAGCTTCTTGCTGTATTGTCTGTCTCTTACCATCTGTTCTATATTTTCTATCCTTTTTGTTTCCTTATAGATTATTTTTTATGGATTATTGTCTATTTTACTTACTAATTCTTTCTTCAGCTGTTAAATCCAACAATTGTAGAACTTGATTTCTCTTTCTGTTGTTTTTTGGTGTTCTGGAATTTCTTTTTGTTTCTCTTTCAAATCTGTCATTTTTTTATACTTTCCAGTCCTCTGCAGAAATTTTTATGTTGCTCTCATCTAAAGGAACATATTAAGTTTTTAACTATATTCACCTTCATAGTGAAAAACCTATCCAGAAATATAAGAAAATGGGAATCCTGTTTTTATTTTCTATCCTTTCTGCTGTTTCTTGTTCATAAATTATTTTTTATCCTGAGTCTAATTATATTTCATTGTGTACTAAATATTATATTTGAAAAATATATGCAGACCTTAATTTCTTTGGGAGACAATGGTGTCGTCCTCTAGAGAAAGTTTTCATTGGTTTCTGCCAGGTACCTTGGGTCACTTGAACCTAAGGTCATCTTAATCCCATTTTAGGGATTGGCTGCCCAGGTGACACAAAGCCAGTCACAGTATATACAAGTGCCATTTTTTATTCCAGTTTACCATTATTCCTACAATGCTTCCTCCCAGATTCTCAGTGTAAAAGAAGGGCCCCCAGGCCAAATCTGGCCAGCAAACCAAATCCAGCCTGTGGCCTACTTTTGCACATGACCTCTGGGCATGAATGTTTTTTACATTTTTAAAGGATTGAAAAAAAGTCAAGAAGATAAACCAGAGACCATATATGGCCCGTAAAGATATTACTCTTTGGTCCTTTACAGGTAAGTTTTCCACCTCCTGAATCTAAACATGGAATAGTTTACCAGACCCCCATTTTTGTTAGATCCTATAGCCCAACTTGTGTCCCCTAGAACTGCAAGGCTTTTAAAAAGACACTCAGCATCTCAGTTACCTATTCCAAATAGCCAAACTATCCTAAGGAAAAGCAGGACCTTGAATGCCAGGTCTAGTTCTCCATATTTCTGTCTTCTCCCATATATTTGCCTAGTAATTCTTTACTATCTTTTTAGCCCTTTTATGCTTTTAAAAAGACAGTTTTAAAAGATGAATTGAATACAAAAATATTCTTTAAAAAGGAGGTGGACATGAATTACCTAGTCTACCATTACCCAAAAAAAAGTCAATAATTTCTTCAGCTCTACCTTCCAATTTGTTAAATATATTCATTTAATTTACATGTATTAATTAAACATATTGTTTTGAAATTCAATTATATTTTATTTCTATAAATTATTTCATTGTTTTTGAAGTTTCTTGATAACTTCTATAATCTTACTATATGCTCATATTTTTAATCTCATATATCTTTAAATATAAATATATCTTTAAATATAAATATATCTTAAGTTTGGTGTCTCATAATTCCAATATCTAGTCTTTTGTTTCTGAATCTTCTACCATTTCAAGTGGCTTTTGTTCATGGTGCCTTAATTTTTTGTGTTTTGTGTTTTTCTCTTTCCTGCAAACTCACATTTCTTTGAATTTTAATCTATGTGAATTCTTTGAGGATTAGCAATATGATGGATTCAATACCCTTCCACTGAAAATAACTAACAATTCTGGATGAATAAAATATGAAGAACATATTTTTTAAATGCATCAATAAGCTGGCAAGTAAAGAATATGCAGAGACTAAAAAGTGAGAATGGACACTTAGAAAAGTAAGTCTGTATGAAAGTCAATCCCTAGGCACTTAGTTGTTCATCGCTCCATTTATACGAATTTGACAGCCCTATATAGAAAGTTAAGATGCCAATCAACTTAAAATTAAATTTAAAAAGAGAAAGAAAATTAAGATGTCCTCACTAGTCATATTAATAAAATATTGAAATCTTAAGTTTAGTCCTGAAGGTCAGACAAGTTTTCATGAAACAGTTGCAACAGTACTCAAAATCATTCACACGTTTACAAGAGACTAAATATAGTCTTTAATCATCAATTCATAAGTGATAAATTGATGACTTCCCCATAATGGTATAGCCTGTGTGGACAAGATTGATGAAGCTTACCCATAGCCAGTTCTCCTCCCCAGGTGCATAAAAGAATGCACTCCTCATTCCCTTTACATTATGGGGAAAACATGTGAACTGGTTTTAATGAGTGAAATATGAGCAGAAGTGGTATATGTCACTTCCAGACTCAAGCATTTAGAAGCCCCTGCATGATCCTCTAGCTCTCTTCCGCTGTCTCATTATAGGGGACATGTGTTGAAGTGACAGAACCAGAAATTAGACAGCCCCATAGCTAAGTCACTTCATGGTGTACAGTTACCCAGGAATTTCAACTGACTTACACTGTACCCACATGTGCAAGAAATAAAGCATTTTAAGTTACACAATTACTGAAGAATAGCTTAGCATTTCCCCAGTAGGATTCTATCCTACAAAATTTTTGTGGGATTATATCCTACAAAAGCCAAAACCACAGATATTTACCCTGACCCATTACAGACATAATGCTAACAATGGTAGCAGAAGCAGAAGCAGCAGTTACAACTTTTATGGAGTCCTTACTTTTTGCCAAACATTATGCTAAGCACTTGGCATACTTCAATTCTTCCATCTCCACCACAATCCTATAAGGTGGCTACTATTACTATCCCTCTTTTAACTTATAAGAAACCCAAATTTTAGACAAATTAGGTAATTTCTCCAGGGCCTCAGAGCATTTAAGTTGTCCTGGCTGATAACACATCCCAAATCTTTCTACTCTTCAACACTGACTCTAACACTTCTTTCATTCAAAAAATATTTATTCAGGGCCTATCAGGTGCCAGGCACTTAACTGCTGCATCTACATAGTCCAGGAAACAAAATGGGTTTCCTCACAGAGGCTAATGTCTAATTTCATACAACACGTGAAATCACACACAAATGTTCACACACACAATCACGTTTTCACACATAGTAACACATAGATTGCTTCTTGGACCAGTTCATGCACTCACATATTTAAGATGCAACTATTTATTCTTTGTCACTCATCAAATAAATGCCAAGAATTGGGAATACCAAGTCAAGAGACATGGTTTAAATTCCTAAAAAGATTACCTTTTAGGATAGAAAGCAATCAAATAATCTTTCTCCTGGAAGAATGGTTAAGTGGAGGCTATGAAGAAATCCACAAGACAAACTCAAATTTTGTTACACTTATAAGTCACACCCCAAACTTTTGCCAGTATATATTTAAAACTCACACACCCTCTGTGAAATCAATGGGACTCTGGATATGTTAACCCTAATAAACCCATACTGATAGTTATAACTTATTTCTGTTATTTCTCACACTTAGATAATCTTCATTATTTTCAAAGAAACCCATTCCATGACATAATACTATTACTATTAATAATAATAGTGTACTATTATATATGCATACATATATACATATACATGTATACATAGATACACATATATTTAATCCTCACATCAAACCTATGAGGGAAATGCTGTCATTATTCCCTATTTTATAGTTGAGGAAGCTGAAGATCAGAGGTTAAGTGATTTTTCTGAGATCACATAGCTTGTATCCCAACCCCCATATACATCTGCTCATTTCCCAGTCTATATAGTTAAAAACCCATCCTCGAGTGTAATTAAGTGGAAGTTAACATAATATAAACTGACCTAAAATTTGAAATCATAACCTGAAATCTTTCAAGGAGGCACATTAAGCCCATCTTCCTCCAGAGCATCCAGTCCATGCCACAACTTAATGTATATAACTGTCTTCATACTACCTAACAACAATGGACACAAATTGGCTGTAGGCTTCTGCTGAGGAAAGAAGCCATAGCTTCTACCCATTGAATGGACCAAGAGTAGGCCTTGATTCAGAAACAACCAATCCATGTAAATTAACCAGCGATGCACAAAGTTGCAATGATAATTCACTAGACCAACTAGATTCTTACCCCATAATAGGAATTTTTAAAAAAACATGGAGAAACAGTCAGTTGGTAGCTTATACATTCATTCAACAAATGTTTATAAATCAGCTGCTATGTGCCAGGCACTGTTCTAGGCACTGGGGATACAATAGTAAACTAAAAAACAAAAACAAAAGAAAAACACAAAATACAAGATGTTTGACCTTGCAGAGTTCCTTGTCTAATGGGAAGAAAAAAATATAATTGGTTAAAATAGTATTACAGATGATAATAAAAGCCATAGAGAAAAGTTAGCCAAGGAAAGTAGATAGGGAGAAATGTTAAGAAAGATGGAGTAGGGTAAGGTAGAAGTAGTAAGTGAGGAGATAAAAAATTTATTTTTAGGAGAGGTGACAAATGCCTTATAGGTCATTGTACCCTGATTGAGATAGCAACATACAGGAGACTTTAGAGCAGGAGATTGCATGATGTAACTTAAAATTTAAAAGGATCACAGTGCATGCTATGTAGAGATTAAATTGTATAGGGCAAGGGTGAAATAAGGGAAACAAATTAGGAGGCTATTATAATAAACCAGAAGGAAGTTGGTGGAAGCTTGGACCAGAGTGGTAATAGTGGGGGTGGAAAGAAGTGGTTGAATTTTGGTTATAATTGGCAGTAGAGCCAACAGAATTTGCTGATGTATTGGATGTGGGATGTGAGAGAGGGAAGAGTTGAGATTAACTCCAAGATTATCACCTATGCAACTAGAATAATAGCTTGCCATTGCCTGACTTAGAGAATGCTGCAGAATTGGTCAAATTCTGGGGAGAACACCAGGAGTTCTGTTTTAAATGTATTAAGTTTAAGATGTCTGTTAGCTATTCACGTAGAGATATCACGTGGGCTAGAGATCCAAATTTGGGAACCATCAGCATATAGATGGTATTCTAAACCATGGAACTGGATAAGTCAAAAAGGAATAAGTATAAACAGAGATGAGCTCTGAGGACTGAGTCCAGCGGCAGCCCACTATTTAAAGGTAGGAGATGTGGGGGAATCAGCTCAGAAAATGAAGAAGTGGCCAATAAGGTAGAAGGAAAATCAGGAGAGCACAAGTCTTGAAATTCAGGCTGAAGTGTTTCAAGGAGGAAGGAATGATTAACTGTATCAAATACTACAGCTAGATCAAAAATGATGAGGAATGATAATTGACCATTGAATTCAACAATGAGAAGTTCCTTCATGTTGACAATACCTGTATTAGTAGCATGGTGAGGATGAAACTCTGATTTGAGTAAGTTCAAGAGGGAATGTGAAGAGAGGAAATGAAGACAATGGCCACAGGCAACTTTTTCAAGGAGTTTTGCTATAAAAGAGAAATGGGACTGGAGCTAGAGATGGATGTGTGGCCAAGGTGTTTTTTGTCTGGTTTGGTTTGGTTTGAAGAATGGAGAAATTAAATCATCTTTGTATGCTCACAGGAATGGCCCAGTTAAGAGGGTAAAAGATGATGGAAGGAAGAAAGGGAAAATTGCTGGAGTGCTGTTTTTGAGTAGGCTAGACAGGATGAGATTGACTACAGAAGTGAGTTTTAGTTAGGTGCTTATGTGGGTCATCCTTAGTATCAGGAGAGAAGGCTGAGTATACGGGCAGAGACACAAAGGTCGGGGGTATAGGGTTGGTCAGATATTCTCTTCTGATTTATGGAAAAAAGAGAAGCAAAGATTAGTAGCAGAGTCCAGTTAATTACAGAGTTCTGAGTCCAGTTAATTACAAAGTTTTGTGAACAATTTCAGTGTACAGTGTGTGACAAGAAAATGCAGTTCTTGGAGCAGTTTCCTTGGATACTGAGTGATAGCTGTCTGTGGGTCTAGTGAGATTACTCCTATTCTGTATTCTTACCAAAAAAAAAACCCAATTAAGTAAGGGATCTTAAGTACTTCTTTATTCTTCGAAATCAAGAGAGTTTAACACACGTGCAGGCACTTTAGTCCCAAGTGTGATATCTGAACCTGGTATAACTAGAATTGCATTTATCCTAATCCAATTTGTTATGATTTTAACACCAGAACTAATGTCAACTACATGACTTTTGGGGCCCCTCCCAACCCTGTGAGACTTTGATACTCAGAATACCAAGCATTATGGCAGGTATGATGATTTGAGTCTGCTATTGTGTTGTGGCTGTTCTGACACTAGCTATTTTGAATGCCATTGTATTTTTCTATTGGCATTTTTACATGCCTGATATCATTTCTCCTCAACTTTTTGTTTGAGTTAAATAGTTGAAATGTTTTTATTTGCATTTTATTTTTTAAATTATTTTTTATTTCAAAATATTAAGGGGGTACAAATGTTTTTGTTACACGGATAGCCTTATAATGCTTTAATCGGGGCAGTAAGTGTGCCCATCACCTGAATATTGTTCATTGAGTACTACTCAGCCATAAAAAGGAATGAATCAATGTCTTTTGTGGCAATTTAGATGGAACTGGAGACCTTTATCCTAAGTAAAGTATCTCGAGAATTATTTGCATTTTACAGTCACTACAAAGTAGGCATGAAACCTTTGTTATTTAATATCTGTATACTTGGCATAACAATCAGAACCAAATAGCCTTCATCAAATGCCATATTTCTATATTAGGTTAAAAAAATACTATGCTGTGGTGGCAAGTGTACTCCAAAATTTCAGGAGCTTAACACAGCGTGTTTCTTGTTCATATAAAAGTGCAAAGTAGTATATTTGTTCCATAGGCAGCTTTCCTCCATGCAGTGATGCAAGGACTTAGGCTCCTTCCAACTGTGGCTTTATCATCTTCTAGGGCCATTACTATTTACATCCAGCTGATAAAAAAAGGTAAAGGATAGAAAAGCTACACCTACTTAACATGTTTTAAAGTGTACAGTAGGTACATAGGTATAGGTACTATGTTGTACAGCAGATCTCTAGAACTTATTTCTCTTGCATAACTGAAATTTATATACCCATTGAGCAACAATTCCCCATTTCTTCCTCCCCCCAGCTCCTGGAAATCACCATTCTGTTCTCTGTTTCTATCAGTTTGACTATTTTAGATATCTCATATCAGTGGAATCATGCAGTATTTGTCCTTCTGTGACTGGCTTATATATTAAGATGATAGATCTCATGTTAAGTGTTCTTACCACACACACACATAAAAAAAGAACACAAGGAAATTTTTGGTGGTAATGACTATGTTTAGTACCTTGATTGTGGTGATGGTTTCACCAGGATATACATATGCCCAAACTCATCAAAATGTATATATTAAATATGTGCAATTTTTATTTATCAATTATATCTCATAAAAGCTTTTTAAAAAGAAAAGGTACACCATTTCATAAAAGCCATTGCCTCAAAGTGATATACATCACTTTTACTCCCATTCCATTGCAAGAATTAGTCAATAGCCACAGCTAGAAGTGATGGGGCCAGGAAACATAGTTTCTCACTGCCAGCCACCAGCCAACAACTGAGGGAACACAAATTGTGTTGCCCAGTGTGGTAGCTCATCTCCAGAGATGGCCACAAATGAACTATGCTGCACAGTATTCATGCCTTTTCGTAGGCCCTTCCCACAGCGAATCTGAATTTCCCTGTATCTTGCTTTAATGAACAGAATACAGCAGAATGACCTCGTGCCTATTCTGGAACAAAAGCTTATGCTTTTGTGCACTTGAATGTGCTGTCCCACCACATAAGAAGTCCATCAACCGTGATGGTATGATTGTGTTAAAAGGCCACATGAGAAGGGGTAACCCAGCTGTCTCATCATCCTAGCCAATCCTAGCCTTCAGCTGTCTCCACCAACATGCCAGACTATGTAGGTGAAAACATCTTGTATGTTTTAGCCCTAGCCATCTTCCAACTGCAGCTATATGAGAGACCCCATGCAAGTCCAGCAGAAGAATCACCGGATCGAGCCCAATCAATCCACAGAATTACAAGAATTAATAAAATGGTCGTTGTGCTAAGCTAATAAGTTTTGGGGAAGTTTGTAATGCAGCAATAGATAACTGAAACACATGGCCATCTTTGCTAAAGTTTCCAAACAAATGACTTTCCTTTACTTTAAGGTTTTTCCTGACAACGATCGAAGAACTGTCTTTTTTTCAGGAGAAAAAAATAAACATTTTCATATTTCAGAGTAAAGCTGCAATATAACATGAGGTACCGAAGATCCACAGCTTCCAGTGGCCACATCACAGTGCCCTGCTTTGGTGGGTCAGGTAGTTCTCTTTGGGAATAGAGAGACCTGTCGGCATTTTTCTAATACTACTTCATAAGTGGCCATTTCGATTGCTTATTTATAAGCTCAGCTCAGGATAAAAGTAGCAGGGAAGAAGAAAAAAAGAGAAAACAGGAAAAGAAGGGAAGAAAAGGGAGGAGAGGAAAGGGAGATCTCATGAGTTGCTAAACAAATCTCATAAGGAACAAAAGTAAATAAGAACATGATAGACGAAAAGAACTACTTATCAAGTCAAAAAGATCAAAGATACTTAATGGCATAATACGCAGTTCAAAATGGGAGAGTCAATGAAAAAGGAATTAGTGTATTTTTATTTATCTTAGCATGACCTGATTTATAGTAATATGAACTGAGTATAATTATATACTTTTCACTGCAATGTGGAATAATTTCTACTAATTATAATGTTTTGAGGAAGTTTTCCACTTGAAACTTTTCTAAGCCTTGTTTAGCATTTCTCTGTACCCTACTGAATGTTTGCCATAAATTTGAAACTCAATAGAGGCATCAGTTAAAGTTCAAGGAATGAAGATATTTTGTGCATTGAAATCCCAAAGTGCCAGGGTGATCCTCTATGACAAACCCTATTAGAGTAATATTATCTTGATGAATTACCAAGGTAAACAGAAAGCCTGGGTTTCAATTTTGGAGACTCTGAAATCTGATTTCAACTTTCATCAGCCCACCCAAAATGGAATGGATTCATCTTAAGGGCAAAGTCATATTAAGCAAAACCATGGCTACTGGCTTATAAAACCAGAGGCATTGTTCTAATTTACAATGAGCAATGTGGCTATCACTAAAACATCTTTTGCTAAGCTTCTAGCACTAACGACCCCAATGGTCCTTGTAAGAACACATTCTTTCCTTCGATGTATTACTCAGGCTACATTCAAGTCCTGCTGGCCCATGAATCATTCTTTTACTTTAAGGTGACTTTGCATGCCATAGCTCCTTTATTCGAAGACACCGCCTATTGAAATGTAACATTGATTTAGTAACTGCTCATGGGAAATAACAAAGAAACACTAAATGGAATGTACACATTGACTGTAAGTGGCATGGGAACTTCAGGGGTGTATTATTTGTACCTCACATTGGGTAGAATATCATTGGTTACATTTACCGAGCACATACTATGCAACAGACACTTTACTAGGTTTTAAGGATATAATAGTGAGCAAGAATTATGGATGATCTCTGTCATCAAGGAGCTCATATTCTAGTGGAGGAGTTAAGCATCACATCAATCACAATATAGAATGACAAACTCTGGTATCATGAAGAAATCCAAGATGCTGTGCAAAGGAAATTGAATAGATCAAGGAATGAACAAACAAACTTTGATTTAAAAGATAAGTAAGAGCCAGTGGGAAGTGAACCTTTTTTCCAAAGGATGGGCCCCACAAAACCTCTGAAGCAGAAAAGAGGTTGTCATGTTGAAAAAACTGAGAGGCAGCCAGTTTAGACAGAGCACAATAGGAGATAAAATGGCTGCAGGATAGCTATATAAAGTTTTTCAGGGATTTTGACTTTTAAGAACAATGAGTGAGATCAGGAGCTATTGCAGTTTTGAGAAGAGGAGTAACATAATCTGACTAAAGTCGTTAAAGGTTCCCTTGGCCTGCTGTATGTATGATTGAACGAAGGGGAGCAAATGGGGAAACAGGGAGCTCAGTGAGGAGGCTGTTACAGTAACCAGGCATCAGATGATGGGGGCTTTGACTAGAAGGTTGAAAGAAGGTTGAGATGTGGGATGGAGTTGAGATACTTTTAGGAAGTAGAATCATCAAGCTACTATCCACACAATTGATGCTATAGAGGACAATATCTTCTCAATTTTATCCAGCCATGTAAGTAGCAGGAATTCAAGAAATATGTATTGGGTAGAAATTCTTAAACATTAGGGTCCACCCCTGCATGGTGGCAAAAGAAGTAGCAGCTGGTCTTCCTCACAGATCTGGGCTTAGTGGCTTGGTTCCAGTACTGGAGGGGGGCGAGCATAGAAGGCAGAAAAAGATCTTTTCATCCTTCTGCAAGGCACTGAAGCAAAAAGAGGAACCTATCCAGAAGTCCTCTGCCTAAGTATGTCCATCAAATTGTATGCTATGATTTGGGTAGCAGAAGAGAATACAGTGCCTTGACAGTGTCCCTTCCCAAGCAGCCAAACACATGCTTCACAACACAGGCCACGGTGCTTCTCCAGGCAAAAGCATCACATTGGAAGGCCAAGAAAAGTTTTTAGGTTTCTCAAATCATCAGACTCTGGTCAAGATTTAACTACTCTCTGAGTCATCACACCAACTATGCTGCCCCTGTCGCCCCAGGCTCCCTCTAAATTTTAATTCAGTAAGGAAGCATTTCCTGCCTCTCCATTTTATGTCAGGCCCTGTGCTGCAAGATGAACAAGGCATAGTCCCTGCACTTGTGGAACTTCTTAGACTCTAACAGAGATAAAGAAAATATGCTGTCATTATCAATATAAATTGCAGTTAATTATAGGTTTTATTGTAATGTTCGAATCTTTTTCACTTGCTTACTCTCGAGGATTGCCAGGGGCCTGGTATTGAATGCTGGTATTTTAGCTTGCTTCCCAATAAAATGGAAAATGTGAAACCTAACATCTAAAGTCTATTTACCAGTATGATTTTAGATTTGCTTTGTCTTAATTTCTGATTGACATTTCCTCAGCAGCGGCTTAGTTGAGTATCTAATGACCTATAAACAAACACTTGAATGGTCACTCTTTTAAAGAATCTGTCATCAACCTTTGTGTAATGAAAGAAATCCTTTTGTCAGGTGGCTACTTTCATCTTCACAATGCATTTGTTTGCAACCAGCAATTAGCAAGACTTTCACCACCCCCTCCTCTTTTTCCTTTTCCTAGGGAGCTTGCATAAAGAGCAGTTAATTGGGTTAAGATGGCCATTCCTTCAGACAGATCAGAGAGAGCAAAAACCCATGAGAGCCAACTATGAGTGCTTGGGCAAATTCCTGGAGGACACCTGTGGCAACCCTCTGTCTGCCCTCAGGCACAAAGCTCAAATCTCTCCCTTTAATATTTGTATTCATGTCTTCCTATTTTATACTTTTCTCTCCTAAACCAATTATATTATGTACAGTGTTTATATTCTGAGTTTCCAAACTTCTTCCACCTCTTCCAGTTGTCCTTTTAATTTCTCCAAGAAACATGTCTAGCAAGTAGATGTGAGAAGAAAAGAACACATATCTCCCCTAGAAATTTAATACTCCCTTGGCAATAACAGAGACAGGGAGTGGATTCAAAAGCACTTTGGAAACTGTTAAGCCTTAAACTAATGCATGTGGTTAATACAATGATGATGATAATGATACCATGGTCCTGATAGCAATGCTCCTAATTAAGTATATGACCACAGCTGATGGCAAAACCTCAGCTTTCCTATATGCAATGCCCATCACTTCCTTATTAAGGCTTTGAGAACGAATAAAGCAATACAACCATTGAACCAATACTACTTTAAACAAGTCAATAGAAAGACCATGATATATTAAACTCAAGCTGTTCCTAATCACACATCGTACTATACATTCTGTCAGCTGCATCCAATTCTGAGAATTGAAGCTGCTTGACTCTTACAACTGATTTTGATGAGTTCCACACATTCCTAGCAACATAATTCTATACACATTACAACCAATGAATAGAATTATCAAGCAAAGCTAGTAAATCATACCTCTATATCAAACCAGGTTGAGAGGGCATTAATTTGTTTCACATGTTTTCCTATTTGTGCTGAGAAGCACTGTCTTGGCAGCCCTCTGTTAGAGGTGTTATCAAAGTGAAGACTTTTCTGCCAATCCTGAAAGCCATGTCCGGCACTTCCGTTGAGTGTGTGAAGAACGGAGTGTGGTGAAATGCACTTCCCAGGGTATGCTATTAGATCACCTGCCCTTCCTTTGTCACATGACTGTCTCGGCAAATCAAAGCCACACTTCTTGAAGATAAACTATGAACTACTTTCTGTTTTCTAACAGATCATTTGAATGAATGCAAAATTGGAGTAGGGTTTGTTTTTCAAGGATGAGAACATTTCCTTTATGGCTTCAGTGAATGGAATGCCAAGTGTGACTCAAGAAGTATCTGTGAATGTAATAAGACTTAGGTAAATGTGTTGAAATAATGTAAAGGAATCTCACAAAAACATATTTACAGTTCCTTTTCTGGACAGGAAAAACAATTCAACATTTATTGAACTCCATGTGAGGTGCCATACACTGTGCTGGGGCCAGGATTAGCCACATAATTTGCAAAGCCCAGGACAAAATAAAAATGTGGGGTCCCTTGACCAAAAATCATTATGAATTTTAAGACTGTGGCAGCAGAGCACTAAACCAAGTGAGGGACTCTTCAAAGTGCAGGGCCCTGTGTGAGTGCACAGGTCACATGCCCTGGCTGGGGCTCTGTGATAGTGCAGACAGGAGTGACAGCGACTAACTTGGCTCTGCCTGTGGGTGTCAGGGAAAGTTGTACAGCAGAGGTGATAAGTGAGCAGGGGCTTGAGGAGGAGACATTCTCTAGACAGAGAAAGAAGGAGGATCCTGGGAAAAGAAAGGCATTCCACAAAGAAATAGCAGTATTTATTTACCCATTTAACAAATATTGAGCTCCTGTTTTGTGCCAGGCACTATAATAGGACATCAAAGACCCAAAGATGAAAAGGACACAATCCTAGTTCTCCAGGAATTTAGTCTAGTGGACAAGACAAACAGAAAAGAGGAGAAAACAGGCATTCATTCACTCGTTCACTCGACAAATATTTATTGAATGTCTACTGTGTGCAAGCACCAGGATAGGTACCTGGGATATCATCATAAATATCCTGACTTGGTCTCACAGCTGATTGGAGAGATGGACAATTTAGCAATCATAATGAAATGTGATATGAGTTTTGACAGGAGAACCCAGAAAGGCTATCTAATCCAGTGAGGGTAGGAGTAAAGTGGGAAAGTAAGAAGAACTTCCTGCAAGAGTTGGGAGAGGGTAGTTGTAAGTCATGTTTTAAAATTTAGACTTTATTCCAAAAGCACTGGGAAGGCGTTGAAAGTCTCAAATAGGGGTAAGACACAATGACTTTAAAATCACTCTGGCTATTGTGAGGATTAAAGGCAAGAAAAATCACAGTATATTTGAGGATTCATATTCTGAAAGGGAAAAATACACATTTCTATCTTCCTATTAACGGCTAATAAGCAAAAAATTGACTTACTCAGTTATCTGCTAAGGAAAAAAATCATCTCAGGTTTTATCTGTGTTGTCATAGGCCAGACTTGGCCCAAAAGAATGGCAATAAGTATCTGTGTGTGTGTGTGTGTGTGTCTGTGTGTGTGTGTGTGTGTACATGCATGTGATGAACCTCATGTTATCATCAAAACCCATCATTAGCACTTTCAAAATCCAGGCATTTTGACATATTTAAGTGATTACTATGCACATATTGAAATAAGGATAATACCCAGACAGATCACAGAGTAGATCAAGTTGTTCTTCAGCCAGAGACCAGTTTTCTTATTTTGGTTTTTATAAGTAGTCTTTAACAGATAATCAATACTCAATAAATGCTTGCTTAGCAAATTCTTTTCCTTGGTATCTAAGAGCATTGCTCCATATGATTTGACATAAGATTACATGATCACACTTGCAAGCTATTTCACCATCTTCGTTATCTGACACAGCAAGAGAATGTCTGTCATGTTTGAACACTGCTTTAAAAGAAGTTGTTGATGGGAATCTCCTTTTAAATCAGTGACAGATGTGCTTTGAGCAGTACTATTTATTAATAGCCTTTCTGAAGAGATATGTGGTTTGTGATGTGACTGTAGTCAGCACTGAGGTGGGATGGGGCTCCAGTAAAACATCCCTAAGAATTTGGAAATGGGGAAAATAAGGGTACCCTCTGAGAGTTAAACTTTAAAATCAAGATATAATGAATCAGAGCAGAGAGATGCAATCACCTTTAAGACACAAAGTCCTGTGCCTACAGGACTGCACAATAACCAGATTGAACCCATAAATATGACTAAAGGAAAAAATGTGTCCATCAGTGAGGGCTTGGTTACCAACGAAGCAGAAGGTATTTAATAGTAGCAGAGGCAAACATTGGCAGCATCATCCAAACCTTGTCATAGGATAAGGGTTTCTAACCCCATCATCAAGGTCATCCTTGTAATGAATATGAAGTTGAACCAGTTTATCTTTAAAGCATTATACACTCTATTCACATAATGCATTCACCAGGTTCTGGTTCCATTCTCACTATGTAATTGTCTAATTATGGTTTTGCTTTCCAAGGAAATCAGCCTATAGCTGTCATTCTCACCCCTGGTTGCACATTGGAATCACCTAGGGAAATTTAAAAAGTACAGATGCCTGGGTCCTACCACAGAGATTCTGATTTAGTTGATCTGGGAAATGGCCTGAGCATCAGAATTTTAAAAGCTCCTCAGGTGAATCTAATATGCAGCCAGGGTCATGAATCACTGGCTTACTGGAAAACAATATGTGGTTCTACAGACTTAAGGTACTCTGGGTCTGGTGACAACGGGGCAGGTATGAATTCCTATTCGCAAACTCAAAAGTATGATAAAAATAATTTCCTTTATTTTTCCATAGCTTTAATTTCTATTTTGAGTCCCAGGTGGAGGGAATTCAATCTTGGTTCCCTCCTTTCTCCTGAGTTGCTAAGTCATTGAGAAGACATTAGTGTGGTACGTTCAGTGTCTTATTCTGGGTTTCTTGTCACCTCATATCCACTGAGCAATCCTCATTCCCATCTGGTCATCAGTCCACACAGATTACTGCCACATCCTCCTTGTCCTGAACACAAGGCCTCTTCAAGTTTGCCACTTCTCTATGCTTGTCTGTGCAGCTCTCAGGTAGACAAGAAATAATCTGCTGCTCTTGTTCTACTTTGGATTTCAGGATGTTCTATGAAGCTTTCTCAAGCCTACCTACTGTCCTCACCATTCAGACATATCTATCCTGGGGTCCCACTGCTTCACTAGACTCTATTTGGGAAAAGGAAGGAGGAAGCACAGGTCTCATCTGCTCCCAAATTTCCCACGATGGTTTAAAATTATAATTGTGCTCTTCTACTTCTGGGGCTCAACCTAAGGAGGCAGGGACAATATCATGTACTCAAGAACCCTACCAAAATATAAGCTCTCTGATTTCCCACTGACTTTCTTTCCCTCAGTCTAATAATCCCTAGTTGGAACAGAGAAACTATGCTCTCATCACAGCCAAAATTAGTGTTCATATGACTGCTCTGGTTCTTCCCTTCCCACCTAGCAAGGGTTTTGAAAGTCAAAAGCCAAGAATTAACTTCTCCATTCCATAACTTCTCATCTTTCCCCTGAGGCAAAGAATGGTGCAGATATAGCAGAGGAAATGAAGAAGAGAGGGATTGTTGAAAATACCAGGGAAGTAAGCAGAGGTTATTTTATTATAGCCTCTGAGGTTATATATATTTTCTCAGAGGAAAAATATTATCTTGCTATGACATTAACAATTCTCATTATAAAGTAAAAAATTGGAATTTAAATTACCATTTGGAATTTCATGTCAGTATACCTATAACAGTGATTCTTAACCTTCTTTGCATCCTCCATGGACCTCTTGAGGAATCTACTTCAACTATGGACCTTTCCACAAGAAAAATGCAATAGGCATATGTTTTGCATACAGTTCGCAGGTGCTACAGGATCCTCTGAATCCCAAAACCCCAGATTAAAACTACTGACCTAAAGCAAAAGAAGATGTTGGTCATGCCAATGAATATTCTCATCCCTGTGAAAATTATTTCTCAGTGTACAGTAATATTAATAACTGCTCATTGTGGCTTTACACATCAGTCTTATGAACTTGTTCACCATGAATCCAGCTCTGAGAACTGAATCCACTCTCAGTGGGCTAACTAAGCATGCTCTGGTGCTTCTAAGACTGACAGATGTCCCTGAACTGAGGCCAAACACTGTGAGGCCTCCTGTGTTAAAAGAGCAGCCTTGGCTCCAACACACATATTTTTCCTCTCATTTGAATTTTCAATGAATAGGGTATCTTATCCACACAGCAAAGCAACCTACCAGCAGGATACTGCTGTGTGTCAAAGACTATGCTGAAGAAAACAACAGTTGCAACCTAATATGGCAGGAAAAAGTAAAATATGGACCATCTAGGACAGAGCTCTGTCAACTGTAGCTCACAGGCAATATAGAGCCCCACACTGCCTATTTGTGTAATAAACTTTTACTGGAACACAGACACACCCATTTATTTGCACATCGTCTGTGGCTGTTTTCCTGCTACAACAGCAGAGCTGAGTAGTTTGCTACAGAAACTATATGGCCGGCAAAGCCTCAAGTATTTGCCCTTACCAAAAAATGTTTGCTGACCCCTAATCTAGAACCATGTTTCTTAAACTTTCATGTGCCTATGAATCACTCAGGGATCTCGCTAAAATGCAGATTCTGATTCAGTACGTAGGGGGTGAAACTAGAGATTCTGCCTGTCAAACAAGCTCTCAGGTGATGCCAATGCTGCTAGACCAGGGACCACCCTTTTTGGTAATGAGTGTCTAGAACTGTGAACTGCTGGGTTATTCACTGAATATTCCTCTGGGTCCGAGGGAGGTCCTTAAAGAAGGTTTTTCATCTTTACAATAAGGCAATACATATATGTTGAAGCATTGTTAATTACATGTGGCATATATTTAGAACCCCACGAGGTTCTTGTCACATAGTTGTCTCTCCATAAATGGTAGCTAGTGTGGTAGATTGCTCTGCTTTTTATCTCTCCCTTTCCTAGTGGAAGAGGTGCCAGAAAATTCTCATAGTTGGAAGGACAAATCTCTACAGAAGTATTAAATAATTTCATTATTTTTTATAGGTATAAGCTTTCTTAAGGACAATTAAGTTCTATTGTCCAATATCAAAACATCATGTTGTACAACTTAAACA